>VZSE01004686.1:582641-600324 GCA_013398275.1 Promerops cafer
AAAAAAAAAAGGCACCAGTCACTTTGAAGTTCCTGGCTGTACTTTTTTTTCTCATTTATAAACTCTTCTAGCATACAGCTGCCCTACCTCAAAATGCCTGAAAAGGAAGGCTCCTTTCAAAAGGCAGACACTGGTAATTCTGAAATAAGTAAACAAACAGACCTCTTCAGGTTGTAGTTCAGGGTCAGACCGTAAAACTAGAAGCTTCCAAAATTGCTAGTCATTTCTAAAAACCTTGCACAGCAACAAAACCCCAAGTGCACTCCTACATGTAATTTTATCATAAACGGCACAAACAAACTCTACTCTAAAGGAGAGCACAAAATTGAAATATGAAATGCAACTATCTCTGGGGTACAATGTGAGCTGGAGCAGAGTGAAGTGTAGTGCTACAGGATAGTGAAGACAGCAGTAATAAACTGCTGTATTCCATTAAAAGGAAGAAAATTAAATAAAAGCAGGAAGCACTTTTCTTAGCAAAATCAAATAAAGCTAGGTATCTGTTGGGACAAGCTTGCTTCAGTTTGTTCTGAAGATCATTGCTACTTACTCTCTTGCTCCTGTAAATTATGGGCCAAGGTATGATCTTCCAGAATAGCGAAGTCTCGACATACTGAACAGGGAAACAAAATAAAGAGAATTAGCACCAGAAAAACCAAAAACAAACCAAAAAGCATCAAATGAGCTATGGCAGTCAGGGGAGCACAGAGATACGTGGACTTCTGACAACACTTTCTACCAGCCAAGGTCTGGAATTGTGTTTTTCCCCCCTCCTGCCATCATGTCTATTTTTGTGTGCATTTATTTCTCTGTCCTTGTTGGCATAAAATGCCTTCTCCACTCTCCACTCGACCTCCACTTCAAGAACAGAACAGTCCATGCTACCACCAGATCAGACCTTATGTACAAACCTCTGCATTCCATTCAAACAGAATATATATTAGATATTCATACCAATGGCCACACTGACTGCATTCAGCTAAAACCAAGGGCAAGCATTTGTGTTTACTGTGACTTTCTGTGCCAGGTTAAAGAGTCTGAGAATAGTATTTTCATGGCACAAAGGGTACATGCACACTGGCACCTCTCCAAAGCTGAGCAGACTCCATGGCTCTCACTGCAAGGCATTTCCACCAGCTCAGGAGCCATTTTCAGTTGTTTCCTGTAAGCTTCACTGAATGTCTAAAGTGCAGATGCTGGATTTGCACCTAGAACCCAGATATGGGATCAAACACAACACTATGCACAGAGATAAGTACAGCTTCTTCAAAAGATGCTGCAAATGACCTTGAGACAAGGGAAATGGGAAAGAGACAAACTGCCTTTGGCGCAAGTTTAAAAGCAGCAGCTTTTCGCCAATGCCTATCACTTTCCCACTTGAACTTTCAAAGGAATGCTCTACCTACACCATAGAAAAACACCAGAGTATATTTTTAACTTGTTACGATCGGCAGTAGGGCAACAGAACACAAGCCACATACATACTGGGACAGGGACAGACACACAGCATCAGGCTTGGCCTTCTGGTGGCAGGTTCACATCAGCTTCTCTGTGAGCCAAAGACAGACCAAGGACAGTGACCTGTCCCCCCAGACTGCAGGATGGGGCCCCTTTTCACACATCTGCCAGACCTGGGGTTTCTGCCTGCTTTGAGGGGAGTTTAAGGCAGTGGTACCAGAAAATTTATACTAGAGAGGTCTGTCCTTTAGTTTTCCCTCAATGTGACAAGCTAAGAAGCTTAACAGCACCCACAGAGGGGAATACCTCCCACTTGAAACACATCACAAAGCAGAGAACTACAAGGTGCTTCTGAAGCTGCAGAGGGATGTACAAACTCCTCCTGCTGCACTCCACTGGCAAAACCTCTGGAGAAGACCACGGTTTCTCTTCAGCAGAGCACAGGCACAGGCTAAAAGATAAACTGAAAATAACCCCCAAACCCCCAGAATGAATCAAGAGTACAAGGGGAATTTATGAGGACTCTGTGAAAGGGTTCAGAGTCAGAAAAGATAAAACACTTCCATCACCACAAAGGAAATGAGAAACTAGCTGCATTTTCCTGAGCCATGATCCCACAAGCCTTCCCTTTTCTCACAGATGCACATGCTCCACTAGAGAAGCATCAAGACATTACTCCACACCCAGGTATCCTCACAAAATATCTGGGAGAGTTTCTAGTTGTCTGTACCACGAGATCAGATAATGCTTTACCATATTCAATGGAATTTTTGGTCCAGTCTGCACTGAAATGTGTTTTGAGATAACAAAAGCTCCTAACAGCCAGAGCAACACTTCAGGGAAGGACAGTGACACGCAGCAGGGTGGAGATGAGGACAAAGGTCACAGTTATACGATACCACAGTGGCCCACTTTAAGCATGAACAAATCTGGATGGTGTAATTAAGGTTTTGTTGTTGCTTTTTTTCATTGCAACTTCTTTTAAAAAAGAAAAGATGATATGAAACTCAATAGCATTGAAATGCTTCCAGTGGCCATTTCAGTACAAAGAAAGAAACATTGCCTTGAGCCACAGATCTGGAAAAGCCACAGCTGAGTCATGGGCAGCAGTGCTATGCACAGGTGACAAACCCAGAGTGCTTGGTGGCCACCAAAACCAATGTTTTTTACAGGATAGGGCAAGGGAATCTTGCCCTAGAGACTAATTCTGTGATCCCTAATACTACTTCAGCTTCCTAGAACGATTGTGGAACAACCACCTTCTGCTAACAAGAGGCATCATCTGGCTTGCTGGAAGGAGACATCCAGCTCAGAGGTTTGAGCCTTACCATGAGTTCAGAGCTATTCAAAGACACCTCAGCACAGAGCCAGCCTGCCCAAGTCTAGGGCTGTTGTTACTGCCATGTATTCAAGAAGCAGCACTTGCTCTCGACTGTTCAAAAAACAAACAAACAAACAAAATACAATGGGAGTATGGGGGGGAAGTGTTATTTTTAACTGCAATAGGTCTCTGAGCAAGTCCACAGCACAGCTGCCTGAACAGCTGTACCAGCAAGACAAGGCAGGCAGCACAGGAGCAAGGATGAACATTTCAGAGTTACACATTATTTTACATGAGGATCACTACTACAAGAAATGCTTATAAAAGTACATCCTAGCCCTTCCCAAACCCATCCTGCACAGGCTCACACACTGCTCTGATCCCTGTGGTATTCAAGAGCTCTGTCTTGTCAGTCATGGTGCTGAGGGTGCTGGCAGACCTTTGCTCCATCCTCCCCAGAGGCACACAAGCACAGGAGGACTTTAGCTTTGCTTCTGTTTTTTTTTACTCCATTCTACCCACACCCAGACACACTTCTGTTTGGAAAAATACACATTACAGAAACATGCTTGGCACGTAGGCAAGAAAGTGGGAGGGCCATGGGAGGACACTGCTCCTTGTCTTTTGACAGTCTTGCACCAACCCCAGAAAAGTCTCATCTCTATCACTGAGCTTTATTCCTACAATGCAGCAATGACTGTTTAACCCTTTTGGATTGACAGACCACTAAAGACTTCCTAAAGAAAGCACGGGCTCAAAATAAAAAGGCAAAGTCCATATAGACTTGTGTTGCATAGACAGGACTCCTTCTGGCTGCTCCTCCAGAGAAGTGCTGGAAGTAGCCCATGGGTCTCCAAACAAGCAAGCAAAACAAACTCCTCAAACTCTCAGTTCTTACAGGCTACAGCTGAAAGCTGCTGGATGCCACAGATGTAAAGCAGGGACAAAGGCCCCCATGTAGGTTGTTTTGAAGCTCAGTGCCTGGGCCAGGAAGCCCATACAGGCCGGAGTACCACCTTCCCTGGTGCAGCTTCCAGCTTCTGACCCAAAGGCACCTAGGTCCAGTGCCATCCCCAGCGTGCCACACAGCACCCAAAAGTGAGGCTGTGCCCTGCTGTCGCCTGTCCTGCATCCACACAACACTGCCAAAGCAAGTGGGGATGCTGCCCTGGGATGAGCCACCAAGTCTCAGGGCTCAGACATGAATAAAGGGTCTGTGTCCTAAACCAGTGACACTAAGCCACCAAGGTCCAGTACAGAGAGAGGGAAGCTGGACAGTTATCAATGATATGCACACTGGAAGCTCCTCAGTGTCTGGGTTCCCTGGTGCTCCCATCTCACAGAGGACAGACACAGCACAGAGCAGACTGGTGGGGCAGCAGAAAGCCTTGGGTTTGCTCACACATTTGGAATTATTTGAGCATTGCTGAAGAAGCCATTTGGCTGCACACACATTCCTGTTACAAACCCAAACAGACAGCTTGAGCACACAGCCCTCTCTTTGTGCTGCTGTGGCTGCTGGCAGGGCAGGCAGCACAAGACCTTTCGTCACTGTCAGAAACTTGGCTGGGCTGGCTGCCTCCAACTCATCTGAGCACATTATTCTCAAGTCCCATCAGCCTGAGAACAACGTGCTAAGGAAGATGAGAACATCCCATTACGAACACAACGAAGCACTGTCAGACAGCCAGGTGGCAAAGGATGGGGACACCTGCACCTCCCTAGCAGATTTGGGGCTGATGGCAGTGCAGAGCATTCCCTCACAACTAGACCCAGTACCCATGGCACCGAGCCAAGCATGACAGCAGCTGCAAGTGAGGCCAAGGAAACCAATCCTTGAAGATTCACATCCAACAATGAGGCAAATATGAAATAATTGGAGATGTGGAGGCATGGCATGGTCTGAAATGAAGTTTCATCAGCACTAGTTCTCATTCCCTGCCCAGTCTCAGCAGGGTACAGCACAATCATTACCAGGCATTATGTACACTGGGTTTGTGCTGAGAAATGGGATGGCCCCAATGACAACAGACTCAATTTCTCCTCTCTGAGAGGCTTCGTATTTAAGGGAAAAGAAATCCATTTCCTTGCTCCCTAACTGTAGGTCTTAAAAATGAAAGGTGAGATTAATATTACCTTCATTGTTGCAAATTAACTTGACTTCCCATGCCTGGGCCCTGGCTGGGAGCCACCAGGCAGTCAAACAAGCAGCAGGGTACAATCAGAGCAGCTGCAATTGGCAAGTGCAGCGAAGGGCAGAACATTCCCAACAGGTTTACCTCGGTCTGATTAAACCAATCTACCTTTGCACAGCAGGGAGCAGACCAAGAATACACTCTGGCACAGCTGTCAAAAAAGAAATGCCTGCCCAGGAATCCCGGTGGCTGCTATGGCCAGCAGAAGTGCCTGGTGGGGAAGATGAGGGCAGAAGCATCACCCTTAACAGTGGTAGGATCCAAAATCCAAAATGCATGGAAGAGGGAGCTCACTTGTCTTGCGGAATCCTTGAGAGCCTCTCTGCAAGCTCCACAGGTCTTCTCCTCTGGTAGTTCTCACTGGAAATATGCCTTTTTGTGCATTGGTGCATCTGAGGCTCTTGGAAGTGTGGCTGCAGCCCTGCCTTTATGGCTGACATAAGAAAGTCCCTAGGTACAACAGCTCAGCAAAATTTCATGAAAAAACCTCTTCCATTTTATACTCTGCCACCATCTCATTAACTTTCTCCAGCATTACCTCAGCTCCATAGCTCAGCATTTCTAACACCCCCAACTGCTTCAAACAGATCAAGGTAACCACAAGAGAGGAGCAAAGGTAGCCTTAGATGTTGTTAGTGATACTCAGGTGTGTGACAAAGAGGTGGGTAACACCCAGGAATGGGTGCTGTGGAACACGCACTCTCTTGACAAGAGGCCAGCCCCTACTGGCTTTTCAAGCAAAGTTCACTTCTGCCTGAAGTCTTAGATCATGTTTTGACATCCACTGCATGTCCCAAGGGCCCCCTTGGTTCACGTGGCCCATATAACGTGTCCAGGATACAGGCCAGTCCAATGACCCAGGGACCACAGATGCACGTTCCAAGCATTTCCCTTTGGGTCTTAAAAACCATCTCTTGCTCCCCACCCCCTCCACTCCCAGCATTTTCCTGTCAGCACTGTGTGCCGGGTAATTCACAAAATAAACTAGGTGTGAGTCATGCTTAGTTTAGAGCATCTGCAGTTCTTGAATTCTAATCTGAAGGACAGGAGGTAGAGGAAAGACAAAAGTAACATGAAAAGGCAGTATCATCAGCTAAAAATCACTTTTAGGGCCTACAGAGCTGATAAATTAATGGCAAGCAGCAAATGCAGCCTTTTACAAGCCAGCAGTCTCAGGAGGATGCCTGAGTTATGCAGATTCCTGCAGATTAGAAAGCAAATTGGGATCTCTTAGAGACTCTTACCAGCAAGGACTGGTCAGGCCACTCCAAGCCAGCTAAGTCTCCGAAATCTGCAAATTATTTCCTTGAAACAAAGCCAACCTGACCAAGCAGCCACCCAGCTGGAGGTGAGGGGCTGCCCTGAGGGCAGCTTCCGGATAAAACACACAACTGGGACATTTCCTTCCCAGCCCCAGCAAAGCTGCCCTGTGAGATACATGGCCCAGCCTCAGCAATTCCCATTTCTGCCCTGCCTCTCCCATCATACCAGGAGATACCCGAGCTCCAGCTACCACACGTGGGTGCTGACAGAGGCTGGCTAGGACATGTCTGGCTGCTGCAGTTACACAGATGACATTCCTAGGGCCTTGCTCACCAGACCCCATCACGACAAGGAAATCAGAAAATCATGCAGGGAGGTGGATCCCAGACAGAGGGCAGGTCTGGGCAGCCTGAGAAAGGGAACAATTTCTGCTTCTCAGCCACAGCACCAGAGCATCACACATAGCTGGGAGCTATGAGGCAGCACAAGGAGACTGGGTGACTCCGTGGGGAACCAGACTGAGGGGTCTCAGCCTAATTCTTAAAAGTGCAAACATGCAAAATAATAATAATTAAAAATAAATAAATCACCAAACCACCATGGGTTTTTTACTAGCAGTCTTGGCTTGGAAGCTAAGAACATCTTGGGATTTGGGAAGAAGGTTATCCTCTCTATTCTAAGCTAAATGTCTTGAGGTCAAGGCCATGAGATTTTTGTGCTCCATCTGCACCATTCTCCAACATTCAGCTCTCACCTGCCTAGCAATACTTTAAAAAGGAAGACTGTATGCATTTTGGAATCAAACCACCAGGACTTCATTATATTTCTTTAACCTGCCTTGGGACAGAAATCATCAACATTCATGAAGTGCCTTCTCCAAGGCTACTGGTTTGGCAATCTCACTTTGGTAAAGAAGCCTGCACACTGTACCATAGACCAGTCCTGAAGCTGAGAGAGTATCTGCTGAACACCTCAAAGCAGAAGCTGATGTGCTTGCAGTGTAAACAGGAAGCTGGAGATACTCAAGATAGTGGAAAAATAGCAGAAGGCACCTCACAAGGTTATCCTTTGAGCAAGCCCCAGCCACAACATTTGATAAGATTTATCATTCTGCTTTTCTACAGAAGGCTGCCATGTTTTTCATCACTGGATATTTCTACCCTACCTGGTTTCATCTGCAATGTTTCTAAATAAGAGTTAAGTCTTATTCCCAAAGCTTAAAACACAACCCGTAGGTCGAGAATATTAAAGACCATCTCTCTGACTTCCAGAAGAAAATGCTGAGTTGGAGTCAATCACAAAATCCTGGAATAACTTAGGTTGAAAAAAACTAAGTCATCAAGTACAACCACTGATCTGGCACTACCAAGGTCACCACTAAAGCATACCCCTTAGGTGCCACATCTTTTGAGTATCTCCTAGAATGGTGACCCAAACACTATCCTGTTTCGACCACTGTCATCCTTATGCTGAAGATATTTTTTTTACATCCAATAGAAACTTCCCCTGACAGAACCTGGGTCAATTCCTCTTGTCTCATCACTTGCTCCTTGGAGGAAGTGGCCAATGGCCACCTGGCTGCAACCTCCTGCCAGGGACTTGTAGAGAGCGATAAGATCTCCCTTGAGCCTCCCCTTCTCCAGGCTAAACACCCCCAGCGCCTCAAGGACTTGTGCTCCAGACCCTTCCCAGCTTCACAGCCCTTCTCTGGACTCACTCAGCACCTCAGTGTCTGTGTTGTAGTGAGGGGCCCAGAACCGAGCACAGGATTCAAGGGGTGGCCTCACCAGTGCCCAGTACACGGTGACGGTCACTGCCCACACTATTGCTGATCCAGGCCAGGATGGAACTGGCCTTCTTGGCCACCTGGGCACACACTGGCTCATATTTAGCAGGCTGCCAACCAGCACCCCAGGTCCTTTGCCACTGGGCAGCTTTCCAGCTACTCTGTACCAAGACTTTCAGATGTACCTAAAAATGGCACTGAGCCTTAAGAAGTAATGACACTCCTGCTTTGGAAATTCACCCTTTTCAGCCATGTCCAGTTGGGTCCCCAGACACAGAGTACCCTGAATCACAAAAACTGTCCAATACTCCCAAGTCCTACAGCCAACACTGCTGTTACAGCTGCTGCTTTCTGCAGAATATATTAACACTTTAAAGCAGAGAGCAGATAGATAATACAACATGTGTTCATGTCTGCAAGTCATTACCTGCCAGGCTCAGAACACTCATCTCTGTAGAAATTTCTTGATTGTCCCAATGTCCATCTACCTGTCCAGGACTGCCTACCCCAAAAAGATCACCATTGCACTGTGGACCCATCAGCAACACCCAGATGGACAACTGCAAAAACTTCAAGGTTTTGTACTTCACTCACAACGTCTGAGATTGTAACTGAGTCTGTGTATGGAAGAAGATAATCTCAATCATCAACGAGAACAAAAGCTGTTTGTGTAGTTCATCCTCTCCAGCATTTGACACAGCTCCAGTTGACTCAGCTAATACCATATGTGCAAAAGGAACAACCAACAATAAAGGCAGGGAGAAGTTTTCCTAGAAGTTGGTTTTAACCACTACCTCCCAACCATGGACCACAGCAAAACAAACAACACTTGACTCCAACAGCTGTGCTTTACTTAGCCCAAAGGCAAACTAGCATACACATCACTGGAGAGCAGGGCAGGAGTTGCCTTCACCAGGCAAGGTCAAAATCCCTGGCCCATACAGGCCCCATGAGCACCACTGCAGCAGTAAGACACGCCTGTAGCTGTGCCCCATGGATCATATGATACCCCTTTTCTGGAAGGTTTTTTGGTTTCTTATGCAGAGGGAATGTCATGGCACCTTTAGCTTTAAGCCCAACACCACTCATTTAAATTGGTGTCAGGGAGGGGGAATAGAAAAAGTCTCTTGTCAAGTGCAACTCAAAACAGCCACCCACTCAGAAAACTGCTGGGGCATGGAGCTTGCATCTCAAGAGATTTGCACTGTACATACACTGCCTTACCCCACACCCATTTCCAATGGCAATCACTGTATTCTGTTGTTTTATCTGTTTAATTCAGCTTTTATTTCAGCATTTTAGCCAATTTTACACCACACAAAACTTTCAGAAGGACACACTGAGTTTCCCAGATACGCAAAATTTCTGTTCTCTGATATATACACACACTAAGTTTCCCAGATAGGCAAAACTTCCGTTCTCTGATGAATGCACAGCTAAACCCCTTGTTCAGTTCAGCAGTTTCTCTGCAGAGAGCTGGCAGGCCCACTCTGTGGTTCAGGGTGGCTTTCAGGAGCCATGGCACCCTGAACTGCAGATATTTCACCAGCATTTCTCAGCCCTCAGGCTGTGGTGAATAACATCACACAACAGCTCCAAAGAGGCAGCTGGGAGCAGAGATAATGCACAGTGTCATCTCTCACAGGGTTCTCCTCTAGCTTAATCCTGAAAGATAATGCAGCAAAATACAAGGGAGACAGGATGCAAAAAGAGGTTTGAATGCCCCTCTGGTACAACTTCATGCCCTGACTCAGTTTGGTGACTGCTCACAAAAGGCTGACTCCTGGAAACCTCACACCCACACAGAAGCTGCCAAGTGCCAAAAAAAGGTCCAAGTTCCTCTCTCTAAACCCTACAGTGTGATTTTACATGACAGTCACCTGCAGTTGTACAGAGAAACAAGAACCTCTGGAAAAAACAAGCAGAATAAAGAGTCCCCAGAGATGCCACTTTCTCTTCAGCCTTTGGATGACTTAGAGCCAACCCTGAGACTGCTCCGTGGCTTGTAGCTAAACCAGAGCTGCAGCTGAAAGGACACACCACAGTGACAGTGCACATTCAAACCAGCCAGGTTTTATTCCTCCAGATCAGATACCAAGAGAAGCAAAGCTCCAGCAGGATGGGCCTCTGGGCAGCCTCCCAGCCTTGATGGAAACCCTGCCAGCTGCTGCATTCAAAGCTGAAGGTATATGAATAATCCTGCAGTCAGCTCCAATGCTTGCACAAATTCCCACCAGCTTCCTTTTCCCTAGAAAGGTGGCTGCTAGGATGCAAGCAAAGACTCCTGTCTGCCACACATTCAGCTGCTGCCAGCACAGCAGCGCTGCTCTGCAAGAACAACTATCCTCCACCTAACCAACCGAGGTTGTTGGTTTGTTTCAAAACCCTTTTCCTTCACTCTGCCAGCTCCTCAAGGGTGCTCTCCCCTCTACCCCCCTGCTTCCTGTGTTTAAGTTCTCCAGGTTTATTAGTCAGCTCTGGGGAACACAGAGTACCAAAGCTGGCCCCAGATCAGTCAAAATTCACATCCATCTACAAGTCACAAATCAGTAAAGCTGCAGCACTAACAATACATGTCCCCCTTCCTGTCACAGCCTTGTGTTGGCACAGTGCCTTAAGTGCAACTACAGATTTAAAACACTGGCATACGAGGGTAAGAATAAGTCCCTGGCTTCTGAGGCCAGATGGACAGGGAGGCAGAGCTCCCTGCATCATTCTGAAGCAAACTGCTTTGTGGCATCTGAGCCCACAGTTCACATGCGTTGCAAAGCATGAGGAAGAAGCAGGCTGGCAGCCTCTTCTCCTCTCCAAGGACATTAAATTAGCTCCAGGTCAGCAAAGGTAATTTTTTTTTGCTTTGGGAACTGTATCACCTTCAGGTGATATTGCATACTCATAGCTTCTTAAAAAGAGAAAAAGTAACAAAAAGAACAGTTAAACCAGGACCAAGTTAAGTTCACCTGTTACACAGCCAGAGCTGATGCTGTGGCCAGCGCCAGCTGCCTGGAATACCAGGTAACTGAGCACTGAGCTGGAGACAAAGCTGCTTTTTCTACCTTGAATCAGGGATGTGTGGAATCCAGGCAGGGCTGTGCAGCCCTAGCCAAGGACTCAGTCCTTCCAGCACTGCAATTAAGGTCAGGAGAGCCCAACCTCTTCCCAACATCAACTTCCTTCAGAAACCTGGCGCCAGCCAGATGGCCTGCAGGAGAGCACAGCCCTGCGAACGGCAGAGCTCTCTGCCTGCCATGAAAGCAGCCAACACCCTGATGGCTGGAAAATTCCCAGGCCTTCTCCGTGCCGTGCTCCACCACCTCACCTCAGCAGCACTGCCAAAGGCTCCAGGCACTGCTGGTGAATTTAGGACATAAATCCTTCCCATCTCACCAGCCAGCACCCCAATAATAAAATTAACACCAGAGCAGAGGGAGAGGCCATTTTTTTGCACCAGGATGCTACAAGTAATGCTTGCTGTATCCAGAACAGATAGATGTAATAAGCCACTTTTGCGGCACAAAGTCATTGTGCTGTGCAGAGGTGGAGAAGCTTTCCATCCACACCAGGGGAGGCTGCCCTGAGCCAGACCAGCATTACCCCAATCCATGTGCCAAGTCAGTGGCAACAGTCCCTCTCCGAGGAGCATTTCCAGCCACAGCACACTCCAGCCTCTTGTCCTGTCTGGATGTAAAGAGCCAATGCTACACATATAGTGCAGAAAGGAATTAAAACCCCTGCCTTCTCACTGCCAGGAAATATTCCAGTTTGCATAAACTTCCTTCCTCCCTTTTGCCCCATTAGTTCTCATGTCACTCCTGTCAGTGCCGTTATGGAACGTCTGTGTCTCAGTGTTTTCAAACACTTCCTCACTTATGTCCCTTTCCCCTTTGTCATCACTTACTGAACACCACATAGGGAGCCCACGTAACATTTCCCCTTAGAGTTGACTCCTCTAGCTACCAAGTTCTGGTTCAGCAAAAGGGCTCAGGAAAGGATGAACGAAAATACACACAGGAACTCAGTTTTACTGCACATGGCTTGTTACACCTCTTTTGAAAGGAGAAGTGAAGAAAAGTGACTCACTTACAAACCCACTTTGACTTTCTGTCCTGAAGAGCACCTAATGCAAGGCAGAGCTACCAAGAGCACACAAACCAAACCTCTACCAACCCAGGCCGATGACAAAAAGATGTCACTATTTTAGTTTGGCTGACAGAGCATTGTGGCGGTGACATCATGGGTTGGTGTGCAATTAAAATAATCATCAGTTGAGCTTCAGGAGCCTGACACAAAATAATTGGGCAGGTGCAGCTAGGCTCTGAGCAGGCTTTCATCTACACCTTTCTCCCCAGGAAGAGTAACACTTCTGGCAAGCTTAATTCACAGGGTGCCTGGGGTTACAGAGCAAATTTTATGAGCACTAAGGCCTAACTGATCCCCTCTGCTCAAGGCAAGGTTCACAACAGCACTGCCTCGCACCCTTACACAGCCAGCCCGATGCTGCATTCTCCTGTTGTCTTCCAAGCCCTGCTAAAAGTCTCTCCAAGCAGCCGTACAGTGTCAAGGCCACTCAGCAAGCTGTGTGGTATCTTTTCAAGTACTGAGAGAGAAAACAGCAGGAAGGCTCCAGTTTCTACTCCTTAAAAAGGAAGTATAAATGAAGTGTCAAGGGACCTTCACAAAGTCCTATACATGTTCTGTGGAAAAGCCAGTGCTGTAAGGTGAACAGAGAGCATCGCTGACACACGTCAGCCTCCAGGGAGACAGCAGCATTCCCTGTGGAAATGTCTAGCAAACATGCCCTTTGCTCCCTGCAATGCAGCCAACCAGCAGCAGAACAGCAGCTGTCATTATCGCCTTCGTGGAGAACAGCTGAAGGTCAAGCCAGCAGTGAGTGTCACGCCAGAAAACAGACCTAAAGCTTCTCAAGTTTTAAGGCAGTTTCACCAACAGACCAACCTCCTTCCTCAGCCCTTCAGCCTCCAAACCAGCACTACACAGGAGCAGCAGTGAAGGAGCAGGAAGCCAACCGGCCGGGGACACTCTGGAACAGGGAGAAGCAGGCAGGGAACTTGTAGCTTTGTCCTATAAATCAGCACATTCATGTGAACTGGATGACTCTGAGCAAGAAGGAGAAAGTTTATTCCAATGAAACATAAGTTTCACACAGCTCCCAAGGCATATCCCATTGTTTTTCCAAGTGTTTTTTTTCTTGCACCAGAGAGAGCAGAACTGGCCTTTCCTGCTCCTTGCAGCAGCTATCTCCAACTCCTGCCTGGCATCCTCCAACGTTTCCCATGGCCACAGGAAATGAAAGATTAAACAGAGGCCCATGGTGACCATAAACACACTGCTCAGCTGGGAGCACTACTCAGAGACCAGCAATGGGCGATGGACGATGTCACAATGTCGTATCATAAATGGGAGAAAACCCCTCGCTGCTGTCCCTGTATCCTCAGGAATCAGTGCAGAAATAGGCTGTGTCCCCTCTTATCCCCATCCAAAAATCTGTCAGGAGCCAAGGAAACATCTCTGCAAAAAGCATCAACAGGAGTCTCGGAGTGTCTTTCTGCCAAAGCTTTTCCAGCAATCTTTTTGCCTCGGTGCAACCTCCACAGCGGCTCACAGAAGACAAGCGTTAAGGACGTAGGGATGGGAGGAGGCAGACCTGCTTGCTCAGTTGCCTTTCAGAGCCAAAAGCATGAAATATGCTAATCCTGCCCATCTCTGCCAAGCCCTGCAGACCCAGAACTGCTGAATGCATAATAAAAGTTTCACCCAGCTTTAACCAGAAGTGAAATGAGCGCCACAGCCTCAGCTACTGAATTCATGCATGCTAGAAAAACAGATCTGCTATTACCCAGAAGAGCTGGATGTGAACCAGTGACCTGTGTCTATGTCCCATCACTCTCCACCTCCCCACTGCCCTCAAGCCATCCATCTTGACTGAATTTCTCAGAGCCCTTAAACAAGGAAGTCACAAAGCAGAAAATCATGATGCTGCAAGGAAAAATCCCAGCTGGAGCCAAAGGGCATGGGGCAGGTGGCTTCACAATGACCCAGCTGACCCTCAGCTGCTCTCAAAATTGTTGCCCTGATTATACTAATCCAGTTAAAGGCCAATGCTTCCTTCAGATGAATACAGCTGACAGCTCATCCCTCAAAATCATTCCCCTGAAAAAGCCCTAAGCAGAATCTTTCCTCATCAGACACCATGCCAGCCATTCACACTTCCTCAATCCTCTTCCACCTCTGATAGACATCAAATTTCTCTTGTCCACTGTCATGTTGCTGAGCACAGACAGGTACTGAAGGCCTCATAATAAGCCAATAACCTCACTCTGTTCCATGGAAGCCTGACACATTGCACCTCAGACTTCATCCCCCTCCCCAGTCACTTAGAGGGTCAGTAGCCAGGAGGTTTCTATTGCAGGAGTCTCAGCAGAGGCCATGTTAAGCTGCAGAGGTCAGCAGAAAGGTCGGTAGCTGGGAGGAAGAGGAAGACTGATGCTAACAGCAAACTTTTATTCAATTTATGCTAAGGCAAAAGAGAGCCAGCCAGACTGCCTGCCCCAGAGAATGCCTTGCCAAGGCAGAAAATATTCAAGCTCTTCCTGTTTCCCCAAGGTCGCAGTCAGAGCTGTATCTTTTATTACCACGTTTGGGATACCAGCCTCTTGGGCAGCAGATTACAACCAGCAGAATTTGAATGTACAGCTCAGGAGCCCCCAAAAGCCAAATCAGATGCTTAACAAAGGGTAGAAAGCAGTGTGAGCATTGTTGTGTCTCTCCAAGCACAGGTGCCACAATCAGCCTTTATCAAGGCTGGAGCTCCAGACAGCAGGGGCAGGGTCAGTTCTAATCATCAGCCCAGACATACTACCCTTGCATTTTTTACAGTACTACTAAAAATAAAATTAAATAAAAACATTTCACCCACTGCAAATTTCCACAGTTCTCCAGAGCTGCACACTGCTGGGCAGAGTTTAGAGGTCCCCCCCCACCCCACCTCTCCTTTTTCTCTCCTCACAGAGGATTCAAACTGGCAGGCAGATGAGGAGCCCCTGGGAGAATGCTCGGACCTGAGTTTTTTCTGCTGCCAACAACAACTGATGGCTCTTGGAGACTGCAATGGATGAGGGACTGAGCCTCTGCCTGAGCAGACAGGCATCCCCCTCACAAAGACGCTGCCTCAGCCCTTTGGAAAGGCAACAGCAGACAGGACCACAGGTACATCCTCCAGAGAGGGGTATGGTTTGCACAGCTCCAAAACACCTCCCGTGCAGCTCAGCCTGGCTGCATGCAGCCAGAAACGCCGCTCCAAGGGCTCGCTCACTGCAGGCAGCCAAAAGAGGACGGAGCCCTTCCCAAACACAGCTCCCAGTAATGGACCAGGTCACAAGAGATGAGAGGCAGTTGGAGATCAAGCAGAGCCCAAGACAGTTTTATTTGCTTTATAAATAGCTAATCAAAATGTTTCTAGGATGTTTTTATCACCAAAAGGCTCACAAATGAGAACTTTAGTAAAAAAGATCTACACACACAAAGCTGAGTGATCTCCTGAGGCAGGTCAAAAGAGCAAACAGCAAAGGCTGCTTTGTGAAAAGCAAATATGTCACAGACACCTGGGAGATGAACAGAAATGCAGGCAGAGAAGCACAGGCCACAGATTGCAACTAACACCAAAACCTTCAACAAGTAACTTACAAGATGTTTACTGACCACAGAGGTCAGATCCACTCTAATACTCATAGGAAAATGGGTCTGCAGCAGCAAGGTGTAGTTTATACTAGGAAAAGTGTGTTTTGAGTGTGTATTTTACACCAGTAAATGCTTTTAGACATAAAAGAAGAAAGTAAACACAAGAAGCAGGACTTCCTGCAGCACCTAACTACAGTTATCAGATTTTCACTGCCATTGCTGCACTGAAACGATCCCACTTTTAGAAGAGCTTTTGAGATCACTCCAGAAGAGGAGGAGGACACTGTCTCTCAGCAGTCCTGGCTACCTGCAGACAGGGAGAATCCCGACACACCACCTCCTGTCCTGAAGCAGAGGTGGTGAAGAACAAAGTACTCAAACCAAAACGCTGTTCTTCATTGTTAATGAATGACTAAGCCAGCCTTTACCCCAGACAAAGAAAGGGAATGGTTTTTCCAGAAAGATCAACAGTGATTTCTCTGTCAGGAACAGTAAATATTTCCCTCGGTATGGCAGGCAGTGCATTTCTTTCCTTAGCTGGCATTGACACAGAGCACGAAAAGACCTAATCCAAAGCATAGCTCAGTCTCAACACTTTCCAAAACAAAAACAAGTGATGCCATTAAACTAAAAGCGTGACACATGCTTGAGGCTTTGCAGAACATGGCTCAAACCTCATCTACTTCGCACGTTGCTCTGAGACACTACTTTAATCCCATCGCTATCAAGTAACAACAGATCGTAGTAACAGGACACTCTTGAAGCTTAATCCACGCTGTCCCATAGGTGCAAATTTCCCATGGACTGGTTGAGTTACACTGTAACGCTATAAATGTATTTTCATTCAGCATGTAAACGACCTTAGCTCAGTCCAGTTAGTTAAATTCAAAAAATTAATAAAGGCAAATCAAATCCAGCCTACTTAAATTGTGAATATGAGCATCTACACGGGGATTTAATTCACTTTAATCAACCCACTGGAAAGGTTAATTGGATTCATTTTCTTGAGTAACCAACCATGTGTGGACAGACTCTAAGGATGAGATCTTGACCACACTAAAATGGCCAATAACAGTTCTGCTAATGACTTAATAGGACAAACATTAACCCCTAAAACGTCAGCTTCTGTTCCAGTAACACTAAGTGAAGCATTAAAGGATGACAGGAGGTCAAAAGAAACCCCCAGCTGCCTGCACAGAAATAGGTTTTCTACTTTTGGCCGGCAAAATCATCAACTTCACAACCACTATTTTGTAAGAATTGAAATTTTAAGAAAAATGACCAGTGGCAAGGGAAACAAGGTTAAGGAAGTTTGGTTTCTTTTGGGCAGGAAACCATTGCTCTCTATTACTAGAGAGAAAATCTAAACTAACTTGATTATGACAGAGCTTCTACTGGTTTATATCACAAATCACTGTCAGAAAGAACAAACTATCTCCTACAAAGCTTCCTAAACCCAAAGCAGCTCCAGGGCACATTTAACTGAGCTCAAAGGCACACGTGTGAGGCAGACGCTGTGCTAACAGGGAAGCCGAGGCCAGCCCTGCCCAACAGAAGGTGAATCCGTGCTCTGAGCACAGGCCAAGCCAGCGGGACCGCTGAAAGCGAGGGGGGCACGGGGGGTCTGCGGGGCGGGAGCGGCTGCTTGGCGCTCCCCAGCTCAATGCAGACCAGTCTTCAAAAAAACCGGTAAGCGTAAGTGTTTACAACCGGGGCCTCAAAATCACCAGTCTCCCTCAAATCACCAAATCTGTGGCTATTCACAGTTCTGCTCCCATTTTTCCAATGGCCCTAGCGGAGCCTCCGACCCTGGCCGAGCCGTAACTGCGAGGGACGGACAGACAGACATCCCTGCTCGTCCCGCAGGGTGCCCCGGCTGTCTCACCCCCCGCGGGAGCGCAGCCCCGGCCGGCGCCCCCAGCCCGGCTGCCCGGGCGCGGCGGGGGGAGCGCGGCGGAGGCG
>VZSE01004686.1:600636-716730 GCA_013398275.1 Promerops cafer
CCTTCCTTGACTCCGGGCAGCTTGGAGTGGTCGATGCCGATGCCGGCCATGGCCGGGCCCGCGCCCCGCTACGGGCGGCCCGGCTGAGGGCAGCGCGGCGGTGCCGCCCGCGCTCCGCACCACAAAGTTGGGAGCGGATGGAGCCGGCGCGGCCGGGCCGTACGGCGCGGGAGAGCGGACAGAAAGCGCCGGGCGGGGCGGAGCGGGGCCGCCTCGCCGCCCCTCGCCCCCCTTCCGGGGAGGCGGCCGGGGGCGTCCCGGGCTGCTTCCCCCTCCCCTTCCCCGGCGGGGCACAGGCAGCAGCTCAGCGGGACGAGCACCTTCCGAGAGCGGTTATTTATACATTTGGGGTTATGTTATGTTATTTTATTTTATTTTTATTGTTTTATTGTTTGGCGGGGGCGGGGAGGTGTTGGCTGCTTTGAGGCTACGGCCGGGAGGCCGGGGCGGCTGTCTGACCGCTCGGACAGCTCCGGTCCCCGGCTGTCTCCCGTACCGGGTCCAGCTGCCTTTGCCCCTTCATCCCCGAACCATCCCACCCCCGTGCTCGCACTGTTCCGCCGGCCTGGGAAAAGCAGACGTGTCCCACGGGAGCCTCAGAGCCGCTGCCCAGCGGTGTCACGGCCGCCGCACCTTGTCCCGCAGGGCGGGGGCGGTGACCGTGTTGGGACGGGCAGCTCTCGATGGGGGCAGTGCAGGCGAGAGATTCCCGGTCACGGAGCACTGTGAGAGGCCTGTGAACCCCAGCAGTGCGCTGCCGCACACGGGGTGGTGCCAGCTCTCGACGGAGACGGGAGGACTTAGAGCTGCTGCCCACCTTGGTTTCCCGGCAGCAAAGAAACAGAACGAGATGATGTTCCGTGGGCAAAGGGGAGAAGATAAGAGGATTTGGGGTTTAGGGATGTCTGAGTTTCTCTGGCCTGTGCTCAGCACAACCAGTCCCTCATGTCAGCTGTTATGTTTGATCATAAATGCATGACGCTGAGGACTATGCAAGCAGCAGAAGAAGTTAATATTGCCACATTGGAAGTGAGTTGCTCCCAGTGTCTTTTCCATGGCCCATGGAATGGCCCATGGCTCCTGTGCCACTGGTGAGCAGGGGGATACAGAGGCTGAGCCCACTTCCTGCTCCCCCTCTCCAACAGGCTCTGCGAAGCTCTGTGCTGTGGGTGACTGGGATGGGAGCTGAGGGAGACAGAGTAGGATGTTAGATGTCAGAAAAAACATCAAGGGGAATAATATGTCCATTTTATTAAAAAGAAAAAACATTGAAGAAAATTACCAAAAAACCATTATTTCTGGAAGGTTAGCCTTGTGCTACTTCTGAATTTTCTAGTCCCGTTTCCTGAAACTCAGGAACTGTCTGTCCCAAATTCTGCCCCTTTCAAATGATACTTCACCAACCCCAATGTGGGTATTCATAGACTGTCTTCAATCTGACTGCCTTCGCCTTCCCTTCAACTTCTTAGCCTCCTGCACAGAAAAAGCCATGGAATTGTGTGTATTTGTGATCCCTTCTCACATTGCACACACCTAGTACACCTCTCCTGTGTGCTGGCACACTCTCAGAGCTGATGGGCCTGCTGCCTAGAGGGATGCAGTACCCATTTACAGAGAGGTGAGAGGTGCACAGCTGAGCCCCGCTCCACAGGTTCTCCATATGATCACACAGATGGGGATTAGTCACAGGGTCTTGCACCTCCAAGGGACAGCTCACACAGATTATCTCCTGTCACAGTCCCAACTCTGCCCAGCTCCTCCTTCTAATCCCTCTACCATCCACACAAGCAGTACAACTGGACTTTTTGCAAATAATCCCCGTGGTTTCAGCTAGCTCCAAGCTAATGACGGGTCTAAAATCCATTTCTAGTTTCTCCTCTGGACATCCTTCACCTTTTTCATAATCAAGCTTTTTGATTACTTAATAACATTTTTTGTTGGACAAAAGTGAGGACAAAAGAAGAGGCCAACAACCAGTACTATATGGGAGAAGTGGCAACAAATGTACTGATCTGTCACAGGTCACAGCTTTCCAAGCCCAGAGTATGGTTTTCTCCTGTCCTTCTCTTATTATAAAGTATTCTAGTCAGAGCAGCAGAAGCTGAAATCCTGGAGCATTCACATTTACACAGCAGCTTTAATGCAACAGAGCCGCTTTATGACCCTACATTTATGAACAAAGCTTTAAAACTGTCCATCCCAATGGCCATGCACCTTACTCCATACACACAGCTCTTTGCTCTAGTCTTCAGTAATGAATTTATATCATATTGTCTGTCTAGGGCCAAAACCAGCAACATAAATTTGTCATAAATCTGCGCTGCATTCAAGAGATTCCGTGTTGGGCTGATGTGGCTTTGGCTGCTGTTATGCGTGAACCATCTTCGTGCACGTGTTTAACTTCACTGAAGTGAGATCTGGTACCCAGTGCTCAAAGTCACAGCAGAGCAGTTCCTGATTTCAGGTTTCTAGTACACAAATTATGGGCTCCTCATGCTTTCCTTTAGCTGTATTTATTTATCTTGCAAGGTCTGCTGAAGCTTAGAGATAGCCAGTGGATGGTGAGCTCTGCTAGGACCTAAGGAAGCTACAGGCACACAAAGTAAATGACACTTTGCTCTTGCTGCTGGAAATGCAGGGAACATCTCCAGTTGTCAGAGCACAGAAAGGCTGGAGCAGGCTCCTGGGAAGGGTAACGCAGGCAAAACCCTGTCAACATTGTCAACCTGTTCCCTAAGGCAGTGTATTATACACCAAAGTGTTTTCTTTGCCTTCTTGACGTCAGATTTCTCTCTCATTTTAGCTTGATTTTTGAGAGATTATTCAGGTGAAGTCCCTGAAATTGGAAGATGGCATGAATCACTTGATTATAGAACATCCAAAAAGAGTTACTGATGTAATGCTAGCACTGCAGCAGCATCACATCTTAGGCTCCCCCAAAATGCTCCTCAGTGTGGTCGATCTCAAATTACCCTCCCAACTCTCACTTGTGTCTACAAGCTGCAGCTTCTAGGCAAAAAGCATGAAAGGTGTTTGGTCTGAGAGACTGTCATCAGCTTTTCCTGTGCAAATTGTTCAGCACCTAGCTTGACAAGTAGTACATGTTGCGGTGGGTAGGTAAATCCCAATAAAGCTGGGAAAAGTAACCACTTCCTTTTATTGAAGATAACAAGACAATGACCCTTCAATCTTTTATAAAAGCAGGTACTTATTCTCACAGGACCTTCTGTTGGAAGAAAAGTCCATATTGTTTCCCAAGAAAAAAGCAGAATTTGATCTGACTTTAACTCTTCTCTTGTGGAGTAATTTCCTTCAGAAGAGATTTTACGGGGCACTAGTCCAACCCTGCTCAAAGCAGGACTGGCTTCAAAATCTGATGAGGTTGCTCAGTGCCTTCCCCAGGTGAGGTTTGAAAATCTCCAAGGCTAAAGATCGCACCACCTCTCACTGTGATTTCTCTCCTTGTGTCTTGGTGGACTTCTCCTGGCTGCAGCTTGCAAATCTGGACCCTAGTCCTTGAACTCTGTGCCCAGTTTGGCTCTGCCTTCCAGCTGCCGCTCTCCATGGCAGGCCACATATACCAGGCACATCTGTGAGGGGTGTGCTCCACCAGACAGCTGGGGCAGGGGCTCAGACATGGCTCTGCAGCTGGACTGTGCCTCCACACAAGTATTGAACACCAGGGAGCTCCAGCACTGGGCACTTTGCCTACCTGCATCCAGGCATCTGCTCTGCCCCTAAACACTGGAGTAAACCCAGACTGTTATGCTGGTACACCACACAACACTTTCCCAGCTTTCACAGCACTGAAAACGCTCCTGAGAGGATGCACAAAGGAGAGGCTGGGATACTTAAAAACAAGGAAAAAAAGCAGCACAATCTGGACTGGCCCTCAGAAAAGCCACAGTGAGCTTTGATGAGCAGGAGCTGCCAGACAGAGCGTTGGGACTAGGAGCTAGGATTGCTTTATGCTACTAAGATCTTTCTCCAGGCAGGGAGAGACTGTTTTGTGCTTGCTTCTTAAATAAACTGGGCACCTCTCCAAGTCTCCTGCTGTCATTTTAGGTCAACAGGATAACAACAACTGTGAAATAAATTAAGTCTCATCAAGATGTTCACTTTCGACAGAACAGTCTTTGTTCAAGTCTCCTTAATGACGGCAAAGCTTGCTTCCAACTGATGGGGCTGCTGTCCGAATAGACACAGAGGATAATAATCCTACAGGCAGGAACTTGTGCATCCATTAATGGTTAATGCAAAGGGATGGGGAAAAATGGTTCTAGGTCTCTCATGCTATGAGGTGCTGCACAAGCCCATGCCCAAAACTAGTACGTCAGAGGTGACTGATGCCAGGGAGCTGACCCTTCTGGGGACATGGGCTCTGGTTTTTCTCTCCAAAGTCAAATGCCTGTATAAAATATAAAACCCAGTGCAGGACTCCATTCAATCTGCAGGAAGCCTGAAGGATGTGAATGCATTGTTTCACTCCTGTGATAAATAAAAATCAAGGTTTGGGGGCTCAAACAGGACCTTCCCCCAGCCCGGGGCAAGGATGCTGCAGGGCCTTCCAGGGAGGGAGGCAGGTGATGTAGTGATGCAGGGGAAAAAGCAGCCAGGGGGAAAAAAAAAATGCTTCAGACATCAACCTCCCTGAATTTCTAAGCTAAGACATTTCAAGAGAGGTTTGAAGTCCTGTGCCAGAAGGGGTGGATGAGAGGAAGCAAACATTACAGCACTGGCAAGGAGCGCCAAGAAGCAGGTGTGTGATTTCCATAGGTGGCTGAACTGTGCCTGTGGGAATTCAGGCTCCCTGAAGAACAAGGAGAGTAGAAGCCTGCAAGGATTAAAGTATTATAAAGCTCACCAGGGGAAATGAATGGGGTGATTGCAAAGAATGAGCAAAGAGGAAACATAACTTGTGCTTACATGTAACATAACGAGGATCACTAGGAAAATCATGAGCTGAGCCATGCCACAGAAGAGCAAGGGGCTTTTTTTGACTGTCAAGTTGGAGAGTAAACGTGCAATCTGAAGTGAGGTATGCCTTCAAAAAATCTCACTTAGAGGAAAGTATTATTAAAAGTGTTACACAGTAGATGAGAGAAGAATAAAGTAGCTAAATGTGTCATTCCTTACTCTTATGTCAGAAGAACAGAACCCCCAGAATAATAAGTTATTCACTTAGTGCACTGCAGGGAGCTGCCTGCAAGCCCACGCAATCGAGGTGTAAGAAGCATAACAAATGTGGCATCTAGTGATGAAGCACCTTGGTCATTCTCAGCTATTCATAGCCACTACTACCTGGATGAAACCTCAACACACTGATATTGTAAAAGCAAATTTAATGAAGGCTGAAGTCAGAACAGTTCTTGCCTAGCAGTGACTTTGCTACATTCCACTCAGAAAAGTTTCTAGGTCTACCTAAAAAAAACCACCTAATATGATTGCACCTGCCCCTCCTCTTCTGGATTAAAAAAAAAAAAAAAAAAAAANTTCTTGTGTTATTACTTGTACCAGCTTTGCTTCCTAAGCTGCAGGGTGGTAAGGCATGAATATGTCCTACAGCCTCAGTTGGAGCCCTCATTTCACTTTGTATGTGCAAGTCTACAGCCATAAAATATTGGTGTTCATTCAAAAAAACACCCTTTTGCATGTGCAGAACTCTCACAGAGTCTCAGTAGATCAGGGTGCAAATGAAAAGTTAAGTAAGAAGACAGGCTCTCCAAAAGGCGAAGTTTATGGTTATCTGCACAAGTTTCACCAGAACACTACAGCTCTGTGTATGCTCCAAGCTCTCCCTTGGGTGACTTGTAGTGACAGTTTTCAAAAAAAACAGGCAACATTTCTCAATAAACCAAAACACCTGAGAGCAGGAAGAGAGGGGAAAGGGGAATGGCAGTGAAAGCTGGCACTGTTAGTGGATAGAGTTGACCTCCACAACCTTAAAAGTGCCCTTACTGGTATTTTTAGCAGGAAATTACCCAGCCTTGTCTTTACTCAAAGTAATACATGCACAAGCTACATTCATCATCCAGGATGAACTTGGGGCTCGGAGAAGGCGACTCAGAAGAGAGAGGGGTCAAGCTCAGGGAAAATCTGGTGGTTTAACCAGGTCAGCCCAGATCATGCCTCTTCAGGACACTGTCCTGGCATGGAGGTCAGATTACACAGGGACACCAATATTTACCGTTCAGGAGCATCACTGGAAGTGTCTTTGAGAGCAGCAGGTCATGGCACATTTCAAAGCAGAAGAGGTTTCCATATTGCCTTCCTCTCCTCACCAGGAACCTCAGCCAAGTCACCCCAGTCAGTAGGGAGGCTGAGTCTGGAGGAGGTGCTTCAGCTCAGGATTAGGAGGCAGAAGTGAGAACTGGAGCATGACTGCCTCTGCTCCCTGTTTTCTCCATAGGCTGCCTCCTCCCACATCCAACACCTTTAGATTCCTGTTTAGATTTACTTGTTCAGCCCCTCACTCCAGGGGAACACTTTGGAGCTGGCTTGCTCTCTGAGAAGTTGCATGGTTTCCTGGCAAACCCTGGACTGGAGGTGAAAGCCAGACAGGCAGCCCATCTTCACTCCTTACCTTCCACAGCCTTAACCTCAAGGAACTGGTTCTCTTGAGTACGATGTAGCTGGTGATGCTTCCCTCTGTGTGTGATCCTTGGCTGCCTGCAGGGAGGTGGCAGCTGAGCTGCTCTGCACACTGCCTTGGACCTTTCCCTTTTCTTTCTCTAAGCAAGGATACAGTTGAACCACAGCAGCTAATTTTATATCAGTAACAGGCCAAGCAACAGCTGAGCCCCAAAGACAAGCACATAGAAGGGGGAACAAATTGTGTGAGTCAGACTAAAAGCTTCATAAATATTGACTGGTTTTAATAGTCCCCTAAGGAACAGAGAATCTCATTTTATAACTACATCTCCCTCTCCATTATGCACTCCCTCCTCTCAGGAAGCTACAAGGGGAGTTTGTCTCCTGGCTTATGAGCACAATATTTTAATTCTTCTCTGCAGTCAAGTTGCTCTGGCTGGGACTTTGCACCACACATCAGGAGGATATCTGAACACCTTCCAGTGGTGCTTTAAATAACATTCTGGAGTGGGCTTTGTTCTCTCAAGTTGACTCCAGCATAGAAGTGACTTGGTTAGAGGAGAAATCAGACATTAAATGTGTAAGAGATGAAGGCTGAAGAGCACAGGGAGCATTTCAGTGCCTTCTCCTCTGATCCCTACAGATAAAGCACAGTTGGAGACCCAGAGGAGGAGACATGCAATAGGAATGTAGACAGAAAAGATAAATAGTAATAAGTGTACAGTGGTGATACAGGCAAGAGAGGCAGATGCCATGTGAGAAAGGAAGTGCTTGGCTACAGAAGATGGAAACAGTTTGTTGTGCATGTGCATAGACAGAGGCGATAGAGGCATGTGGTGGGACAGGTGGGGACACTAGGCCACTGCCCAGGATGGAGAGCAGGATGACTCCTGTCTTTCTGACATTATGTACAAAGCTCACTTCACCCCTGCCATGAGGGAAGCTCTCTTTTCTTGCCTGCTAAATGCTTACCAACTTCTCCCTGATTTGTTGGCACTGTCAATCCCCCATTCTATTTTTCCCTCTACAAGGCATGTCCACTCCCTGTTTCCAAATTTCTTTGTTATTCCTCACCCTCATCTTATTCTTAGGATCATTCTAGGCAAGAAAACAGTGGTACATGAATCTCTCCATGTATACCATGCAGAGTGAAGTCCTGTCTCTACCAGCTGGGGCTACCTACTTGCAGCCAAGTCCCACACAGTGCAGAGGTTGTGTCACCGTTTATATGTGGTTTCTTAAGCACCTTAAGTAAAGGCACTTCCCTGACAGGTCCTCCCTCAGCAGGTTGTTTGCTTTGGGATGAAACAAGCTATGGTTAAGTGGAGTCCATAAGACCATGACAAAGTCTGTGGGTGCTGATGAGGTTCAGCTGAAATACATGGTGCATGTGATGTTTTATGTTCTCAGGAAGCTCTGAAAAAGAGAGAATACTGTGGGTTTTTTTTCTCCAAACCCCAAATGTACAGCATACAAAGTGGTCTGGAAACCTGCCACTCCAAGCTGGCTCTGGAAAGTAGTCCTTTTTTGTTCTCCTGTTTTCAGCAGCTCAACACTGCCTCCTGCATCAAGTGACTCAACCCCCCCACTGAATTCCCCCTGTCTGAGGCTTGCTGAGGAAGAGCAGGGGTTACTGCTTTGGGATTAAACTCAGGTTAGGTTATTTAGAGGCTGCAGTCCTACCTTCATTAGAGCCAACTGCAAAGCCCAAAGCATCTTCAGAGAAACTGGGATTTTATATAACATACCTGAAAATCTTAATTGCTGCAAAAGCTACCAATCCACCTGGCAGGGAAGAGGAGTCTGGGCACAGAGAGAAGCTGAACATTTTGAGGAAGATGATGTCAGAGAGAAGAAAGGGCCAGCTGTTCCCTAAGGAACAGGGAGCCAAGTGCAGTGATGCTGACAGCAGGACAGGGACCATCCTGAGAGGGGCAAGCAGGGCAGGATCAGAGACTGCAGCCAGGTACAGTCAAGAGCCCCAGCATTCAGGGAAGCCCATGATGATGAGGCAGATCCCAGGTCAAGATGGAAGTCAATACACTGGTCAGCATCAGGCCTGATGACAGCAGTCAGAGACAAACACAGCTCAGTGAGCACCAGACAGGTCCACAGAGACAAGACATACCCAGAGTCAAGCAGGGAAGTCCACGTGCAGGTCTGGGTCCAGTACAATAGGGATCATGGCAGGCAAAGACATAGCTGAGCTCCAGACCAGACTTCCTCCAGCATAACTCTGGGAAAAACAGGAGACCAGGCTGAGATTAAATGGGTTTCATGAGCTGATGGGCAGAGAGGGTGGTGAGGCCCCACCTGAGGATGCTCAGGACCATTAACACCCTCCAGGCACTGACACTCCATCTCTCTCACTGGGAGCTGGTGCAGCTGGATTTGGTGGCACTGCTTGAACCAAGTCTTCTCTATTCCTGCCCACTGGGCTGTTACCTTTGTCAATTTTCCAGTTTGGTTGTGTTGGGTTACCTGAAGTCTGCATAGCTTTGTGAAAAGAGAAACTTCTACATGTGGGACAGACTGAGATCATGGGAGGTAGAGATGGAGCTCACATCCTCATGTTCTCATTATCCTTGAACTCCAGACATAAATGGATGATTATCAATGACATTATCAGTTATCAGACATTATCAGTGAGTGAAGTAATAGAAAGAATGTGGAGACTGCGTTGTTTTCCTATGGAGAATAAAATACATAAGAACAGTAAAATGTAATATTATTTCCAGCACCTGGACTAATGGGGTAAAAGCAAAGGAATTTTCCAGGTGGGAGCCTTAGAGAAGCCCAACAGTGAAAATCAGTTATCTCCTAACTTCAAAAAATAAAATAAATTCCATTAGTGCCTGGCAGTTGCCTTCCCTCCACCAACCCATCCCCTGAAAGCATCCACTCCTCATAGCATCCAGTCATCTTCCTTCTCATATATAAATGTAGCATGGCAGCTCCCCACCTTCACCAGAGCCATCACTTGAAAGGTCTGGCATACTCTCTACATGAGTTGCTTTGGGAGCTGAACAGTTGCAATGATCCAGAACTGAAGATTCTCTGCAGTGAAAGAGGAAATCCCAGGAATAGCTCAGCTTCCTGAAAGAGCCTGCCAATAGGCCAAGAGATCTTGTATCCAAAGGTAGGGAAGAACAGTCAGAGATCTGTGGATTTTGGATAAACTTTGATGAGACGGAGAAACTCACCTTCTGTATCCAGGCAAAGTCAATTTCACAGCAGATCGCAAGACAGACTGAGATTTAGCCATTTAGCACTAAATTAAAATAGGCTTGACCTTCCCTTAGGGGTATAGTTTTGAGTCAGCTGCTATTTTCCAGATTGGACTCCTGTGCAAAGTGATGCTCATCAAGTTATGGCCTCTGCGTCGTGAGGGCTGCTCACCTCTGACCAGTTTGAAACTGGCACCTTAGGGAGATGGAGGTGGCTAGAAAAGGGTTCCAGTAGGACATAGGTGTCCCTCAGTCCAAACAGAACTTTGTGAAGAAGGTGAGCACTTCAGATAGCTGTTCACTAGTTCACAAATCTGAGGGAAACTATGAGTTTGGTTAATTTGTACATACATTTCTCGGGGGAAAATTTTGGAATATTTTCTCAGTAAAGAACTCTTCATTAATGGAAGCATCACATTCATTTTTATAGGCATATCTGGCAAAAAATCTGAGCCTCTCCCCCTCTGTTTTTGTTAATAATATATCAAATAATAAAATATTACAAGGGTTATTAAAAGGCTTCTAATTCAGTACCTACCCAAGGCACAGAACAAGTTGTAGGGAGAGCTGAGGATGTGAAGCCAAAAGCCCAAACATGGAAATGATACTGTCTTTTAGTTGAGATGAAGTGCAGGTACCATCAGATGAAGCTATCTTGGGTAATCTGGCATGGTGTGGTGTCAAAAAAGCACACACAGTGAGTCACTAGGAGTGTATGTACAAATCAGAGCTTGCCCTGATCCTCTCCCCCATCCCACCACGGGGGGAGTGAGCTGGCAGCTCTGTGGTGCTTAGTTCCTGGCTGGGCTTACACCACGACAAGTACAGATGATGCAGTTCTGCAGGAAGAGGAGAAGTGAAGAACAAAGCCTAGCACTGTTACTATTACAATATTTTTCTTGGTAAAGTTGTTGTGGAAAAGTAGTAGCAGGTCCCTGATCAATAGTGATGGACAGGCAACAAATGGAAGTTGAACCAAAATGTAGTCATGGCCTGAGAAGATATGGAATATATGCAATGTGTCTCAGTGCTTTGCTCTAAAATTATAAAACAAGGCTGTGTAGCCAGAACCAGCATCTGACCTTCCGCTTCTTTTTTTTCCCCAAGAAAAAAACTGAAGACTCTTGCCCATCCTTGACGTATTCCATACCTACTGCCAAATCTGCACTCCCCCACTCAGACATAATCCCAAAATAGGGTGTGATGCCTTTCCCGTTGACAAAGCCATAAGTCACAGTGAGCAAGACACACTCAGCATTCTCCAATCAGTTAAATGAAAAGAGCTCTCCCCCTCTGTTTCCCACCACTTCAGCACTCATTATATCTCACATTAATTAATATAGGCGCTAGGAAGTGAGATGATAAATTACAAAACCCCATTAACCTGATTCTGTCCGAACTGGTAAAATATGGCAGCTTGTACATTAGACAAATCTTACTTGCTAACGTGGGAGTCCTCATGCCTGAACTCTGTTAAAGCAGCAGCCCTGAAAAAGTATATTTAACGTGTGTACGTATGGAATGTATATCAACGTGCGTGAACAGTGCACGCCTGTGGGAACATCAGAATTCATTAGATCAGTCTGATATGAGATATATTGAACAGGTTCCATCTGACATATGTTACTGGGTTGTTCTGTCCACTCCCAGCAGAGTGAATCATATTGACAGGTTGAATTATATCTCAAGAGATATTTTTCTCCCCTCCTCCAAAGGCCATTTGCAATCACGGCACATCCACTGCCTCTTAAAAGTGAGCTCATCTGGCGCTGGTTGCATTGAAGTCCTCCACCGTGCCTGAAGGAAGGATGCTTTTGGGCTCTGGGAACGTGGAGAAGATGTGGTCTGCCCAGCTGTGTCTGGGAGTGCTAACCATCCTGACCATGGCTCTGTGTGTCCCATCTACGCATGGAGACCCTTTTTTACTCCAAGGTAAGCTGGAATACAGGCTACGTGACACAGGTAGGTGGTTATCTTTTTGCTTTGCTGCTTGCCATGGCCAATGCAAGACTCACTTCTCTGGGAAAGGAAACAAAATGAACCTCGAGCTATACTGAACAATCTGTAAACATGGGTGCTAGCGAGAGACTTGTACATATTATCATGAACCAAAGCCGTCCTTCTGCTCGTAGCTGGCTAATCAGTGAAAATATCAGATGTGGTGAAATCTGGTAAAGGTAGATCTTTCTCTCCCAGAAGAAAATTAAAATTAAAAAAATTAAAATACCAGAGAGTAGCAATTCCAGTATGTACCATATGAGATTTGACAGCTCAGTCAAATGAATAATAAATGTCAGTAGTACAGCGATGCTGAACTTTTTTTCTTCACAGAACTTCTTTTTATATGTACTTCTTCCATAATTTAAATTAATCTTAACTTGAATTTATACTGCAGGGAAATGTCAGTCATTAGTGCTCTTTCTTAAAGAGGCTTGGCAGTGGAAAAAAAGAAAGAGCTGCTAAATATAGGCTTGAAAATAACATTGCTTTTCAAATGATTTTTCCTCTAATATCACCTATTTATTTTTCTAATTACAACCAAAACATTCCCCAGGCCACTCTATCTAAATCCTGCTTCTGTTGAGCTTTCACAGGAGTGTTTATAGAGTTGGGGTTTTTTTCCCCTGTAGCAAATCCCCCGAAAAACTAAAAGCAGCTATTTTAAAATTATAACTGTCCTTCATACTTAGGAATGAGGTTTTTGGCGCTCCATGCTAGCTGCAGGTCGCTCTGCTCGCTCCCCTGGGTTTATTTCCAGAGTTCGCAGAGGGGACCAGCGGCTCCAGCCGCAGCGCGAGGCAGGGTTGAGTCTGGCCAAACACTTGGAGCATCCCTTTGGCCAGCGTCCCTCAGCTCCTGCAGATTTGTGTGACGTTAGCTCATGGAGCTGATTCCCACATTGTCTTGAGCATCCTTCAGGCTCGTCTGGTACAACCTTTTATTTCATGTGTACCAAGAATAATCACATTCATCCCCTCAGAGGGGCTGATAGCCATATGAGACTGCATTGAGCAGAAGTCCTAAAGATCCTGGAAGAAGAGGAAAAAAGCCTTTCTGTATAATTTCTTAGTATTTTCCATGGAATTCTGTAGGCATCTTCTAGGGCTTTGTAGGTCTGGGTGTGGGGTGGGGCTGTTGAGACCAAAGATTTTTTTGAATGGCCAGTCTCCCTATAAAGTCTGGCTCCTGTTCTGTCATTCTCAAAAATTAGTGCAACATTCTAGTCTCAGATGACTCTAGAAATCTGTTGAGCAGAGCTGAGAGGGTCTCAGAGCCTTCAGGGCACTGAGCAGCCCCATCCCCTGTGTGTGTTGGTTTCTGCTGAACACTTGACCTTCACAACCATTCATTTGAGGGCATAGCCACAACCACTAAAGTAAAACCACTGAGAAAGTGCCCTAAAGGGGCCTCTTAGAGAGCTCCAAATTGCTTTCAGACAGCAGCTTGGGGAGGTTTTTCCTGGAAAAATTCTGCGTGGTCTTGCTTTAAGTTCCTCCACACTTGAACTCTGTTCAGGAAGAATCCTTCAGTACCGCTGGCAAGCAGACAGAGCAGTCCCAAGGCTGAGTGAGCTCAAGAAAGGGCTGTGGGGCTGCAGGGCTTTACAGCTGTGGTACCCACACCTCAGCCCAGTGAGGAGGGATTCCCACCTCTGCCAGCCCTGGCAAGGTGCACGGAGTGAGCAGGGGAACTCGTGCAGTTTTGAGAAGAGAGGATCTTGTGGGCTCCTGCCTGGCTTTGCAGAGGCGCCCACTGCACCCGCCTGGCAGAAGAGCTCGGGCTGTGTAAATCAAGGTGATGTCTCCAGCTCCCTGCAGCCAGCCGTGCTGATGAGGCTGCAGTGGAACTGGCCAGCAGCCCGGGGCTGGCAGCGAGGGCTCCCCATCCCACACCCTTCCTCTGCGCAGCCCTCACTGCCTGGACATTTTATTCTGTGCTCACACACCTTTCCACCGAGCTCCTTCCACCCTGATGAGTGCTGATAGGAGACATTTCCTTCCACTCCTTATCCTTCTTAATTTGATTAAGAGATTAATTGCATCAATTGATTAATTGATTCTTAATTTGATGAGACTGAGAAAGATGGGTTTTATGTGCTGCAGAGAACCGAGTGCTCCCAGAGAGAGAAGACACAAATCATGAGGACACATTGCTGACTCTGCTTCTTAATAAGAAATTCGCATGGCGGAGGCCAGAAAATATTGGTAAGTGATGGGGAGGGGAGATCTCTGCCTCTTGAATCTATGTTTGCATAAATGCAAGGAACCTGATCTCAGGTTCTTCAGAAATATCAACTGCTCAGAAAGTGGAAGCAGCACCCAGTTTGATGCCTACCTGTGATTAATGTCAGATGCTCTCCATCATGGGGCTCCGGGACCTGCTTTTGCAATGCAAAGTAAAGCCGCCAAAAACCACTTGCCCTAGATCCTCAGACACTCCAGATTTTGCTGGGAACATGTGTGTGTACATAAGTAAAAACAAGAAAATTTTCTGCTGAGTCCCCGTGGCCCTACTGTCCCTTAGATGTTGTGTGCATTGCCCAGGGCGCGGACCACTTTTGGGAGTCACCTCTCCGCCCACACCCCACACAGCCCCGAGTACTTTTGAGACACAGAAGCATCTTGTTGTCATTTGGGGCAGGGTGATTTCACCAAGATTTTCCAGTGAGATCCCTTGGGGTCAGGTGTAGTTTGGGACAAGGGCAGGGGCAGCTCCTGCTTGGGCTTAAGCCCCTGCTACTGCTGGAAGAGATGGAGACAACTGGCTTTTCCCACACAGCCACCAGATGGGCCAGGGAGAGGCTCTTCCTGTCTGTGCTCTGTGAACAGACACCAAATTTAAAAGCCACCCGCCTGTGGCTAAACTCAGACCTGCTGAAGGGAAACTTGGGCTCTCCCTGACATGAAGCACAGCCATCACAAGCACCAAATGGGTTACAGAGGTCAGCTATTCCCACGGCCACTGCAGCCAGGGGAGGGTTTGGGCTGGATGCAGTGGTCGCGGAGCAGGAAGCTGCCCCTCCCTGTGAAAACAGCTGAGAGGGGGGCCCAGCAAAAATGTTGTTATGAAAATCCATTTATCAAACTCAGTGCTCTTCCCCAGACCCTTGTTAATGCAGCAAGGCAATGGTTAAACAAGCCTGGGACAAATAAATAAATATAAATAAATCAAGCCCTTATACTAACAAAGGCATTCTTCTTGCAAAGGGGATGCATTCAAGAAATAACATTTCTATGATAAGTTTATGGATTATTGCACTTATTACTCCTAGAGGAAAGGCTGCATTTTATGCCAGACAATTGAATATAATGAATCTCTGAGCAGAGCACAGACAGAGGATTTACAGCAGGCAGTTTCTCAAGGCTTCATCCATAAATTAACTTCCTCTCCCTGTCTGAGATAATCTGTTCCAAATTTCAACCGCTGTTCATTTTGTATTCATAGCAGTCATTGGCCAAACTTACAGTTTGCAAAAAATCAAGCCAAACCAGGCACTTGAAACTCTGAAAGAGGTAAAAATGTTAATAATAATAATTCTTAAGTGACATTTTTGACTTATAGATGTGCCAGGGTCTGTCTGTCTCTACCTTATGGGTATGTAAAGACATACTAAGGAGGAATCTGCTTGAGGTCATTGCTGATAGTGCCAGGAACAGAGCCCACACCTTCTGATTCCATCCCAGAGCCCACACCTTCTGATTCCATCCCCATCCCCATCTCATCTCTCAAATTGAATCCTGATGTAATGGATTTGCTTAGGAGCTGCTGCTTTTACTGTTGGATGAATATCAGAAAATATTTAGGATTTTTCAACAAAACTGTTCCTTTCTTGAAGGAGACACCAAGAGGGCAGTCAGCTCTTTCTTGGCACTCTCCTTCTCAGTTTCAAACGTTCAAGGAAAAAAAAAGCCTAAGTCTGGCAATGTGTCTGTGTGCTGAAGTCTTATCTGAAAACTGAAATCAAGGGGAATTATGTCTTAAATCCCCCTTATGATCCAGACCAATGCCTGCTGCCACATTAGAGAAAAGAGGCAGCTCCAGGGCTGTTTCTTGGTTTGCTTGTGGGGCCAGCCAAAAACATTCTTTAGCTCTTTCCTGGCTCTTCTGCTTATTTTAGTGCATTTTTTCCCAAACTAACACTTAAAACCAGCTGATCACTTTGCACTCCCCTCCCAGGAGAGCTACTGTAGCCTGTCACTCAGCTTTGACTGAACTCATCTTTCTTATTAAAAAATTAACTGGTTTTGACATCAGTTTGGGTCAGTCCTCAGGAGCAGTGAGACTGAAATTCCCCACCCCTGCAGCTTTCCCTGTTGCTATTCCAGGCTCTTCTCAGTTCAGCTGGATGTTTCAGATCCTGTTCTTAGGCACCCAACGCTCCCCTCTTTCTGCATGGGCAGTTCATTCATCCACCTGAAGAGTTTTTTGGCAGCAGTACAGTACTGATTAGCCTTGAGATCTCTAAGTCTGATCTGTGAGGCTGGGCCCAGCTCATCGTGCTCCCCCAATGATTAGAAGTGTGGAATCCATGCACTTACTGCTGTGTGACTTTTCCTGTTGCTCCACTCTGCCAGCCTGGATCTTTGCTGACTTACAAATCAGTAAGTTATGCTAGGCTAAATTTGTGTCTTCTGCCTTCTGCCTGCATGGGTGATGTGAGGATAAACAAGTCTTAAAGGGAGCAATGGGATTTCATATCCAGTGACAGAAAAGCCAGCACTAGAGATTTGCAATTAGCAGGATAAAAATTAAAAAACAGCAAAGAGTTTCACCTGAATTGGTATCACACAGTGACCTCATTGGGCCAATTCCCCTACAGCCTGGTAAGCAGTAAAGAAGCCTCCCTCATAATGGAGAATTAGGATAAGGTCCCATAGGATCCAGCAGAGAAAACCTGCTTTTCTGTCTGTTTCTGCTGTCATTCATTTGAAGATCACTAACAGGGGTTAAATGATAACTAGATCTTTGCTTGTTGACCTATGGAGAGGGCAAGTGAAGAAATGGTTTTTAATTTGAGCTTCAGGCAGCAGTGCAGATACTGATGTTTCTCTTTCCCCTCTTGCAGACTGGGAGCTGGCAAAGAAATTTGAAGAACTTGAAGAGGTGAGAGGAGCAAATGCACAGACACATAGATGCATATTCTTGCATGGGTAGTTAAACAATTGTGTAAGCTTTCTTTATGCCCTGTCCTTCCATCTTTGCATCCTGCTGCCCTTCCCCCTGCTGCTATAATGTAAGCATGGATTGAGAAAAGGGAAAAGCAGAACCTGGGCTAAACAGCTGCACAAGCTGGAAAAGGTGAAATGAGAACAGGGCTATGGACTGGTGCAATAAAAGCTGAGCAGCTCCTGCCTCTGTCACCAGTGAAAGGCCAGTGAAGGCCAAGCCAGGAAAGAATTAAGCACCAAAGGAAATCTCCATAGGAGAAACAGGAGTGGGAAGAGGAGGTCATGCCATTCCAAGGCATTGTATGAGCTGGCTGCATCAGGTAACAGGTTGAAATTGGAGGGAAAGCTACTGCCTGCCTAAACCAGAATTTTTCCTGGACTCTGCTTGTAAGAGTGGCCCTACTCAAGGTCAGAGCCCTGCTGGCCTGATTAGAGCACACACATACAAATAGAGTCCCCTTCCTACACCCGCTGCCCAGGAACAGGGAAAGGTCTGCAGCAACCTTGGTGTGGCTCCCACTGTGCCCCAAACCCTGCAAGCAGTGGGGGTGCTTTTTTCCCCTTCTCAGGCCAGGTCCAGCTGTTCCAGCTGTTTGCATGGGTGCTGGAGGTCCTGCTAAGTTCCACATGGCACTTTCATTTCAGACTGAAAAATCCCAGTGCATCATGCCAGACAGGAGGCTGCCAGGTCCTCCACTAGCCTGTTACTCCAGTGCTGAGGGACATAAGCTCTGACTTCTTGAGAACAGCTCTGCCAGAGCACAAGTCAGGACAGTGGCTGTAGATGTTCTCAGTCCACAAGAAGAGAGTAGCTAAAGATGAAGAAATGCAGCAGACTGTCCACATTATAACAAGGGAAGGTAGCAAGAACTGTGAGGGAGAGAGGAGAGACAATCCAGGGCAATGGAGAAGCGATGCCCTCTGCTGCAGTGCCTGGAGACTTCCTGCCCCAGCACTGTCCTGCCTCTTAGTGCTGCAATATCCTTCTACACAGCCTCCTCTCCACAGGGCCTTACACCTAGGGTGGAGGGAAAGAGCAGGGAGTGCCCACACCACTGACACCAAACAAGCAGCTTAATGAAGGAGGGCATGAGGAGGTATGAGTGCTCCAAAGGCAGATCCTCAGGGAATGGTCCTGCTCCAGGGAACACTCTATCCTTCCCAGTGATGCTGCCAGCCAGTCTACATGTAGCTCCTTTGCCCTGCATTTCCCAGCACTCCGTGGAGCTCCTCATGATGGGGCCCTTGTTTACTGCTGTGTTTCTGTTTAAACAGCTGGAGAAGTTGAAGGATCAGCTCTCATCTGAGGACGGGTCAGAGGTGGCCTATGCCTTGGAAAGTCTCTCAGCATCCCAGCCCAAAAAACGCGGTAGGTTTTGAGTTTGAGCCTTGCAGCCATCCTGTCCACTCTCATTTCCAGGGCTTCCTTTGTGCAATAAAGACAGTCACAGCAAACATGCCCCAAATATGCTGAAAAACAGCTGGTTGGCAGCTTTTCAAGCAGTCCTGGCTCTCTCTTATGGCTGGCTGGTTTAGCAGCTGGTGAGAAGGATTGTGTGCCCCAGCTCTGTCTGCTGTTGAGGCAGACACACCAGGTCTGCACACCCAGGACCTCACGGAAGCAGGCAGTGTCACATCCTGCTTTTCACAGAGGAACGTGGGGTTATATGAGCCATGAGTGCCTGCCCTGGAGGGCAGGAGCTCTGTATGAACACGTCCCCACAGTGCACCCCTCGCTTTGCTCTGGCCTCAAAGCAACTGCTGGAGGCATAATGAGGCATGTGGACTGCAGGCATTCCCCTCTGCCAAGGTCAGTGCCTCCCCACAGAGAAAAAAGGAGCACTTGTCTGCTGCTGAAAAACAGCTAAAAATGATGTGGAAAACAACCAAGAATGCAGGGAACTAAGATCTGGTATGTCCCCTAGTTGGTCTCCCAGCTTTGTCCAGTCTATATCCAGTGGCTCATGAGCATATTGCACCAGTGCTCCTGTGAAGCTGCCCCTGAAAAGCACATGGACAATGCTGCTCATGCTGGCTTTCAATGGATTCCTCCACAAAGCAGTAGCAGCTGTGAACCAGAAGTCACTGATGACAGATCTGGCCTAAAAACAAAAGAGCTGGTTCTGCCCTTAGCCCACATGCTCTGTGCACGTGGAAGCTGGCAACTGCCAGACAGCCAAGAGAAAATCCCTTTGTGCAAGGCTTTTTTAGATGCTTAGATGATCCTTAGGCAACATGCAATTTATAAGCACCCCTGGAGGCTGTCATTAATTTGGCTAATGTAATTCATGCTCCCACCAGTCTGGAAGGTTTAATGTAGATAAAACTACTTCCCGTTGCCAGGTTTAAATCAGATTCTGAAGCACTGAAAGCAGGGAATCTTTGTCTTCATCTAAAGTCCTTCCAGTCTGGGAGGAGCTCGTGTCTCAGCATGAGCACTGCTGATTCAGTAGGAGTTTTCTTCCAAGATCCTGCTTTCAAAAATCAGGTATAAAGCTCTTCTCAAACTTGATAACAGGAAACTCACATGGGATTCAGGCTGGTTGTGATACAGTTACTTTTTCCAACATCAAAATATATATCCTTCCCTAATTTAGTCTTCTTAGAAGATTCTACAGAAATCAGTGTTGTTTGTAGGATGGTTGGTAGCAGAGTGGTAGTGACTGGGTTTAAAAAAACTAAGAACCAGATCCAATGTCTTCAAGTCAATGTCCTGCTCTTCCAGTCAGCCACAGGTGAAAACCCCTGCACATACCTCTGAAGCAGCAAAACTGCTGACCAGTAGACAGGAAAGAAAAAGCTAGTTCCTGACATTGCTGAAGTAGAACAAAAGGAAACCTTTTAAATCAAGCAACATGAAGACAACTTTTAGACACCACGTTTACCTTATGAACAGCTAAAAGAAACACCTTCTAAAAGTGTTATATGAACTCAAAGCTGGTTAATGAGATGTGTCCTGAGAGCACAATGCTGGCTGCATGCTCCAGCTCCCTCAAGACAAGGGTCTTTTGAAACCTTCTCCAGTGCTAGAGTGGGAAGCTGGAAAAACTCCCATGTATGCTGACATCTTTCTTTCGTATCCCTTCACAGCCTGCTTTTGGAAATACTGCATCTGAAGGCTTGTCAGGACTGGAGGATGAAGATGAGCCCTTCCCCAAACTGCCTTGCTGGGTATTAATGTGTTAAGAGTTTGTTCTGTTCCCTCATCGTGCTGCTAGTTTGGAAGCCATCCTCCATGACTGCACCACAGCCAAGTCTACCAGGGGCCGTGACAGGAGCTGGCAGCCCACTGCCATGCTCTGCTGTTCCTTTCTTCCAGGTTTAACCTGCCATGATCTTCTACTCAGAAGATGCTTCCCAACTTTCTGTGCTGTCCTGTGTGTGCCATTGAGGCTGCTGCCACTGTACACTCCCCCTTCTCACCAGGTCCCCTGAGGCACCAAACACTAACTCAGCTTCCCCGGGCTTGGGGCTCTGCCCACACCTGCAGACATTGCTCTCAGTGGTGTCTGGGTTTCCTGTCGCCTCCTGAGCAGGTCTGTGCTGCCCTGGTGGCTGCTGTTGGGACAAGAAGGCAGGCTGGGTGTGATGTGAAGGGCTCAGGGCTGGATTGCTGAGCCAGAGCTGCTCCGCGCTGTGTCCCACAGTGTGCACAGGGGAGGGCAGGCAGAGAGCTCTGGGTCCTTTGGATACCATTCCAATAAAGATTTTCTGTTGCACAGAAGCATGTGTTATTTGCTTTCTCAGCCCCTGCAGGGACCCAAAGTACAGCACATTTCCCTTGATGTTGGCTCTTGTTACCTTAATGGTTCATGTGCAGTTCACAATGGAAGAAAGGCTCCCATTAAACACCTAGGGTTTTAATGTGCCTGAGAAACAGACCCTTCCTTTTGGCCAGGATCAGGAATGAGAGCTGGGTCTTTTCCATAGATATTTGTGGGATACTGTCCTCATTGGACTGGACCAGACCCACTGGTTTCTACCTACTCACCCTAAAGAGATGTTTTGAGCAGCGATTTTTGGTTCATCTGGCTGGTCAATGCAGGTGCTAGCTGGCCTTTTCTACTGCACAATTATATCTGGCCCTGTCCAAAAGGAAAAGATCACAGTCCATTAGTGATTCCTACATATATTGATCCCAAGTCACATTACCCACATTTATTTGCAAAAGCAAAGGGACCTTGTTCCTGAAAATGTAAATTCAAAATAAATCACGATGTCAACTTTGACTTTTCCAACAACGTAAATGAGAGCAGGATCTGGTAGCCACTGTGTGGAATGATTTTGACTAGCATTGAACTATCTCTCCAGCTCTGTCGAGCCATGTGATTTAACTGCAGCTTGCATATTACGTGTTCTTCCAAACATTACCTCTCCCAAAGCTGTAATTGCCATCCTACACTCATTGCCTCAGGCTCTGGCAAGAAGCACACGCTTACCACAGCAGTACCTTGCATGTACTTCATGAACAGGAGACCTATTCCTCCTGTTGCAGGCCAAACCCAGCATCTAGGGAATAAAGCCAGCTTGCTTGATTATATCAGTGAAGTCTAATGACATGCAAAATACAGTTTCCTGTTACCATTAGCTGTTTGTTATTTCTTTGGTGGTGATTCAGAACACATTTACCATTTTCTGTTGCTTTTGTGTGAGTGAAAAGGTATGTAGGAGCACATTTTCACATACCCTCACATTTGCACTAAATCCAGGAAAAAATTATACCCAATGGACAAGAATAATCACTCTCTTTCTTTAAAAGTTTGGTGCTCCAGCTGAAAGGGAGGTGTGCTCCCAGAGTTGCACTGAGTGCCCCAAGCTGGTGTTGAGCTCAGATGATTTCAGCTTGCAGGAAACCCCAGTGCAAGGAAAGGCCAGAGCAGCAGGCTCCATCTGTCACCTGCTTGCTGTAGCCATGCCTTCCTGACGCGGTGTGACAGCTCACCAGCAAGCCAGGAGAGCGAATACCGCGTCTGCGGATATTTAACAGCTTGCTCTGACCCCAGACAGGAATTCCCTGGAGTGCCATGCATCATGCTGCTTAGTAGTGATTTTCTGCTACATCCTATCAGTGCAGTTATTTAAGTGCTTGTGGTACCCAAACTACCCCCTATTTCCTGACAGGCACTCTATGCTGCTGTATTAGCTGCTTGTGCTGCAGAGATCAGCATGGATTGAATGCAATTTATTAACTAGTTAGAAGCAGAGGTGGTGTTTTTCCCCCCAGGCTTACCCTCTACATGGCACTGTGGGGGTCCTGTCCTTTCTCCTAAACACACAGAAGAGAAACCCTTCTCCTCCACAGAGTGGCTGCTCACACCCTACCCATGCTTGGGCAGTCACTCTTGCTAAAGTTAATGACCCACAGGCAATAATTAAAGGGATTTCCCTAATACATTCTAGTAGATCATGTGGATTTATTAGAAGAAAATCCTCACAGACATCTGAATGGATTTGCAAATCCAGGCAGTACAGGGCAAGTCTAGTGTGCAACAGATGCTGCAGTTGACCCTCATTTCACATTTGCTGATCTCCATGCTATGCACTATGGCTGGAGCCATCCAACATTGTCTACAAAAACAAATTGTGGTGTTTGGCCTTTCAGACATCATCATATTTGAAACAGCACTTGCCAATTTACAGATTTTAAAGAGTGCTTCTTTGAGAGCCACAGGAAGTCTCAGTGTGTTCAAAGATGGACGAGACAAAAGAACAGAAAGACTGTTGCTTTCTCCCAGGTAATCCACAGTGGGGTGGGAGCAGGACTGAAGCTTCCAGCTCCCAGTTCTATGAACACCACCAGAGACCCCTCTGTCCTGCTTTGCTTTCACATTTCCCTTCAGATGAAGGCCATTTCTGCACACAACTTTCAGCCTTTAAAACCCTGCTTTTTTTTAGAAGCCCCAGATAACACCTGCCAATTATTTAATGCTTCTATGATCCAGCAGTGTCTTTGCAAAGCTGCTGTGTTATTTCTAGATTCCTCTGGTCTCAGTCTCCAAAAATATGCCACGCACTGACTCTGTCCATGGTTCTTTTGACTGGCAGCTGTTTGAGTGGTCAGGTCACCACTTCCATAATCTGCCCATGCCCCATACATATGGCTGCCCTGCAAGCAGATTATCTGCAGCCTGTCTAGATGAGCTCAGTGGAAGAAGATAAATGTTCCCTAAACCACAGGGCAGGCTCAGGATGGATGGTGCCAATGCACTGCAGAGGACTGCCTGGGACTGCATTTGCAGGCTTGCTTCTAGCATGGACTGGAACTCATAGACTGACTTGAGTCAGTCTACATGCACCCACCTGAGTCCAGCTCTCTGACCCTCCACCTGGAAGCTTAAAGGCAGAAAATTAACAGTGTGACCAGGAGAAAAGCAGGAAGCAAGAACCCAAGACCATCACATATGGACTTACAGGCCTCCTTTTTTTCTCCAACTTCCGAGAGCTTGGTCTGGAAAGTGTCTGCAGTGCTTCACCTCTCACACAGGCACTGACAGCTCACCCAGCAAAGGGGGAATGATCTAACTCAGCTGCAGTGCTCTGGTAAAGATAGGGACACCTCTTGATGTGAGCCACTGGTTTGTGCTGCTGCTCTCAGCAGCATCAGCCTATATTAGAAATACCAGTAAAAGTGAAGTTTCTTGCGAATTTCTATACCTGGGCCAGTTTTGGTCTCTGGGCAGGGCTGTAGGCAAGGAGGAAAATGGGAAACGCCCCTGCTATGTCTGAGCACATGAATTAGATGTTACCTGCCCTTCTGAGTGGGATCCTCATCTCCCACCATGGCTGAACAAATTTGGCAATTGGCCCAAAGTCCCAACCCTCACAACAGCTTTTAAGACTCATTGATTTCCCAAGTACTTTTTTTTTTTTTTGAGGCTGACTCTATTTTCCTCCATTTTGCTAGCTGATGGCCAGGTGTTTTGTGCCTCATACAAGATCAGGAAATTAACACTTAATTCCCATCCTCAGCATTACTTCCTGCCTAACACAGGGTATTTGGCAAGAATAACCTTTTTTTTCCTTAATCCTGCATAATCCCTTTCTCAATGGATCTTCTTTTGCAATGCTAAGGATGATTTATACCAAAGAATAGCAATCCAAAGAATTTAGCTGACATGGACCAAAGTCCAAGAAGGAGAGAGAATGTGAGGTTTAGAAAACCTCAGCTAGGAATCTGAGCATTGAGATGTCAGCAGAGAGTTCTTCTCAGCTACATTTTATAATCTGGAAAGAAGGGAAAACGATGAAAGAGGATTTAAGATAACCTGTTTTACTCTGAAATGAAGTGGAGAGGACATGTTTACATTTTACCAGAGTGAGAAATACTTGAACTCTTTGAGCTGGATTCTGACCATGCCCTGTGCACACATCAAGAGGCTAAAATAAGGCATACGATGCAGATGGCCTTGGAAGTGGATGACTTCATATTTGGACACTGTCCTATGTTATGGATGTGAAATGTATTCATCAACTAAAAGTCTCACCACATTTCAGGATCTGCCATATGATAAAAACATGTCTAAATATGGTACAGAGATAAGAGAGAGACTACTCAAAACATCAGGACAAATACTAAGGTCTTGTCACTGTTCTTATTCAGACTAAATCCTTGTGAAGGCAGAAAACATCTCCCAAACAGCAGTTCAAATGCATTCTAGCTTTGTCCCATAACTGTTATATCCTCCCTTCATCTACCAAACAGCTCCCCTCCAGAAAGAAATGTGCAAAGCAAACCTTTGCTTTTCTTGGACTGCTGTTGGCATCTCTGAAAGTTTTATTTTCAATCCAAAAAATCTCAGTCCTGCTTAAGATAATAAAATTCTGTAAGTTTAACAGATAAATGCCATGCAATAAAAATATATACATATCCTCTGTTCCCTCCTACCAGTGACACTGTGCACAGCTGTGAGAGCATTCTGACCTGATGAACTGAATATGTTGTTATTTGTAAATGCAACATTTGTAAAATGCAGCTTGAAACAGATTTTGCAGGAGGTCAATTCCATGAGCGCTGTATCGTTAGGCAAAGTCAAGACATGCTGTGAGGCATCTTCCATATCTCTGTAATGTGTCCCATACAGCATCACTCATTCAGAATAGAAGCATCTGTAGGCAAAAGAAAAAGCAGCAAACATTACATTTTCCAGTGTCAGAAATGCAAGGCTTGCGCAAACACACTGTAAGGTAGACTAGGGGAGATTAGAATGTTAGGAATACTTGTTTGCTTGTAGAGAGGTGCTCAGTGGGAAATTAGGGCATTGCATGTTATAAGCCATCATTCCCTAAGGCACTCCTCCTGAGCCTGCTGACATGACTGAGCACCTCCAGCAAGAGAGAACGGGTGGGTTCTCCAAGCCTGCCCACACCTGGAATACTTTGGCTTACCTGCAGGAACTGCTAACCCCTGGTGTTGCCGAGGTGGCTCACTCCAATCCGGTCCAGAGGAACTCCAAACCTTCTCTTAGGCAGCTCAAGCACTTTCCTGCACGAGGAAAACGAGCAGAGAGGGAGGGGAAGAAATGGGAAAAGACATCTATGAATAATCAAAATGTTACTACGTGTTTGATTCCTCCATTCATCCCACTAACACCTTAATGTTCAGATAGAACAGTGTGCAGGAACAGCCAAAGATGTGAGCATTCAAAAATAGGGTGCTGCACTTGTCTTACAAAAGGCTGCAGTTACAGCTGTTTTACAGACTGGCTGAGCTTGATACACTATCCCTGTTTTTATTTGGCAGCAGACTAACTTCACAGGTTAACTACTCCTCATAAAAGAAAGGTGATACACTGCATTTATAAAGGAGAATTGTTTCCTGCACAGTATCACATACTGCAGCTGACCCATTTCCTGGGTCTTTGAGAGCTCCAGGGCCAGCTGGGGCTAAGATAAGCAAGGAGGTGGAAAGTGTTGCACAGTAATAGAAGGGACAAGTCAGAGATGCTCTAGTGGGGTTTTTCTATAGGTTCTCTGGCAATGCATCAAAATTGTATAGGAGCAATCCTTTGATGAGATTGAAAATGGGAAGATTTTGGGGTTGATTTTTTTTCCTATATATGGTAAATTTCCTGACAATTTGATAAGTGAGGGCATGAGGAATGTGTGAAAAAACTTCTACACAGCAATACTTTTTGCAGGTCTTTTTATATAAAATAATAAGTTTTCCCATCTTAATTCAGCATTTTTGCAGCATTTTTTCTACCAGCAGAAGTTTTATTCTAATTAGTTGTGGAAATGGCAAGGATTCCTGCAGCTGAGAATAACCTCAACTTTTGCCCTCAGAAATACTTGTCAGTGAAATGCAAGTCCAAGAGAAGCTCTGGAAGATTAATTCTTTATCAGTCCTGGTTGAGGAACATAAATAAAAATAAATTTTGTTCTGTAAGTTGGCAACTGTAAAGTAACGAGCAGGAGAGAATGCTGTGGTGCACTCAAGTCTAACTTTGTGCCAGCACTGTTAAGCTGTCTCGCCCTGGGGCTTTGGGGCTGTGCACACCCCACCCAGAGCTGTGCACCCTTGCTCTCGTCTGAGCAGGCTCCTTTCCTCGCACCTCTCGGGCAGGGGCTGCAGTCCAGATGCATCATTCCAGCAGCCACAGCCCCACTGACTCTTCTCTAGCTGCTTTTCAGATGAGGTCAGGGAATGGGAATTGGTGGCGTGTCCCGTGCGAGGGGAGCACCACATCGGGGCTGGAGCAGTTACAGAACATCACTAAAGAAGGGGAGCCTTTTGTTTGGCCTGTCCCTTCCCCAGGCACCAGCGTATCCAGCACTGCTGCACCGAGCCCTAGGGAAGACAAAGGGAAGGAAAGCCAGGATGCTCAGCCTGTTACCTCAAGGGAAGCGCTGCTTTCCCCGCAGGTGGGGAGGCACACGCGGGACGCTTGGGCTGTCGGAGCCATCCTGAGCCTGCCTGGAGAAAAGGGGAGTTAACTCCCCGGACTGGAACTGGATGGCGAGGTGGGGCGGGGCGGTGTTTGTGCCCCGTGAGCTGTGCACTGCCGTGCCCTGTGCCCGGAGCAGGGATGTGAGCGGTGCCGTGCCCTGTGTGCAGAGCAGGGATGTGGGCTGTGCCGTGCCCTGTGCCCGGAGCAGGGATGTGAGCTGTGCCGTGCCCTGTGTGCAGAGCAGGGATGTGAGCTGTGCCGTGCCCTGTGTGCAGAGCAGGGATGTGAGCGGTGCCGTGCCCTGTGCCCGGAGCAGGGATGTGAGCGGTGCCGTGCGAGCGGCAGCGCAGCCGAGCGTCCCCTCTTGCGGCCGCCCCGCGCCACGGCAGCCCCGGCACCCTCCGCTCCGCAGTGTCCCCGTCTCGCCGCGTACGAGGGACAAAGTGGCTTTTTCTACTTAAAACAGCCTTGTCTAAGATTCCTGCTGGTTCCTTCCCTCTGTCTGCCTGTGGATCTTTCTATCTCTCCTGCCTCCCTGCACGCTTTTCCCGTGCTTTCCAAAGCGTTGCAAACCGATGTTGATGCCGGACCGGGGTCTGGGCTCTCCTGTAGTCGGTGGGTGTCAGAACGAGCTGTTAAGTGGATTAACATTTGATCTGCTCTTTTCCAAAAGTTTCTGCTTTGTGCCAGGCACTGCACACACTGCATTGATTCGGGGGGCTCAATCTATTTATCAGCTTTCACAAATTAATTCTCTGGTGTCTAAATGTGACCGGCTCAGCTCGTACAGGAATGAGCTGTTATCTACTGGCTTAGCGACTGTGACAGAGTGCTCAGTCCTCGGTTTTACTCCTCCAAGCGCAGCAGCCTCTGCCCGTTTCTATGTAAAGGTTCTTTTTATCGAAAGCTCTTTTGTAGCATCCGTGTGATCTGTGGTCCGAGCTGGTGGGGGTATCAGACTATCACTGCAGTGATCAAGGCAGTTCAGGGGGTTCTAGCAAATGGCTCAACCCCAAACTTAAAAGCTAAACAGCTCCCCCAAAGTGATAATCCAAATTTAAAACTGCAAACTGTGCTGATGCTGCTGGGAAAGGGGGAATTTTGTGCAGCGTGTCACTCATTTTCATGAGCTCATTATTTAGAGACAAGCTGTTTTTCACCACCGTTTCCCTTTTTGTTTTTTGTTTGCTTTTTGTTGTTGTTTTGGGGAATTTTTTTTGTTTGTTTGTTTCTTTGTTTAGTTTTTCTCTTGTACTGCACATAGAATGGAAGATATCTATTTAAAAAAAAAAAAAAGAGAAAAATTTGGAATACCGTATATCTTTGCAAAAATCATAGCTTCAAAAATGACCTTTCTTTTTCTTTGCCTGGAAAGGGAAAACATGCTAAAAAGCAAATGAAGAGTGAGCTGATTTTGATATCTTGAAGTGGCAGACAGAACAGAATAATTCTACTTAAGGTTTTAAGAATTTTGTATTTTATCACTTTTGGCTCCAGCCAAACAGTCCAAGTGGCAGACTGGGTGGATAACTGGAAAAACAACAAGAAAATATTGCAAAACTTTGTTTGAAAAAAGTACTTGTAATATTGACTGGCTCTCGTGAATACTTTCCATTTCCAGATTAAGCTTTAAGCATGTTATTAAACACTTCGTGGCATTAGGGATTGCATCCAAGAGAAGACAGTTACCAGAAGAGCAGAACAAGACAGGGAAGCACTCTCAGATACAGGGAACAGCCCCTAAGCTGTGCCCCAAACTTGCTGTCTCTCCCCAGCCAGATCGAGCATCATTTATTGCTTAGCCCTGTTATAAACAAGTTTATCTTCAAACACACATTGCTGTATTGATTAAACCCTGACTTATCCAAAGCTGAGGGAGGTCTTGAAGCTCATTCTACTGTCTGCCTGCCCATTTTCATGATGGGTCCTTCATCTTTCTGTTCAAAACTTCCACTCCACCACACCTTTCCATCCCAGTCTCAGGAGCACCCAGCCCTGCCCCTCTGCTTGTGAACCTCAGGTACATTTTTGGCTTTAAATAAGCTCATGATCAGAAATGTAGCCTTAAACTGAATGTTAGTTCACACCAGTGGGAAGAAGTGTACTGGAAAATCACATACACTGGAATGTTGTCTGGTAGCTGTGCAGCTCTGCAGGGATAAATGAACTGGTGCATGTATTATACATCACAGCTGAAGGGTGACACACTGTTTGAATGGTTTCTGATCAGAGGCACCTCACAACTGACCAGCAAACCTGCTGGGGCTAAAGCTAACCCATCAGTGTCCAGAACACCTAGCAAGAGCCTTCCTCCAACTTTATCACTGGCAGGACCATTTAATTTTACCTCTGTTTGCCTTTAGCATCCACAGAGGATGAAGAAATCCTGTCAATTGGGGAGCCAAATCCTGGGAAGCTTCTTTTCTTCTTGGTCTCGGTCACCTCATTCTCCAGAGACACCAAGTCTTCAAGAAGGAGCAGTTTGGCTGCCAGGTTGGAGGCTGACTTCTCTTCACTGGCAATGGGATGGTCTCCCACACCCAGAGCAGCAGATGGCTCTAGAGGCTGCAGAAGAAAGCAGTAAAATTTCAGTTTGCTGGCTGCTCAAGTCCCGGAAAAAAAAAATAATTCAACCAGTGTCATAGGAGCAGTCCTGTAAATACAGAACTCTCAGGACACTGAAACTGGGACAACATTTTAAAACAAAGTTCCTTCTCTGAAACGTGGCCTTTTTCAACTGACAGGATTTTGCTGTCAAAATCTGGAAATCTTTTTTTTATAGAACTGAACTTGCTTTCATTATTATTGCAAGAAATATTAAAATTTGTTACTTCACAAAGCCTGTTCTGCAGGCCATCCCACTATCCCTATCTCGGCACTGTGATTAGTATCACTTATAGCATGAGCTGAGTTATTTAATCCTTCTGAAAAATGCAATCACCATTGCCTGACTCCAATATCCATTCTGATAGCTTTCAGGAAACTGATTTATGCAAAAAAAGTCCCAAAATAAACTTGCTCAGCCCTGACATTCAAAGAAATTATGCAGTAACACTACCTGGGGAGGAGGAAAGGAAAGAACACGCTGTTGAATTGACACAGCAGTTTGAACCTTAATTACAACATTAGGCTTAACACCATTTCAAAACCAAACTTTGCTATAAGAATAGCTGAGAATACTGGGGTCTATCAAGAAAGAAATGAAATAAATCAAAGTGAAATAGTTGCTTTGCATGTAACAGGAAAAAAAAGGGCAGCAGTTAGTCTACAAAAGCAAACCCAGATGATTGTCTCTTTGAATGAAATGCACCTTCTTGTTCAGAATTAGACAGAAACATTACAACTTACACCAGCAAGCAGGCTTTATTCTGTCTTTAGAAGCACACCACTATCGTTGCTATTCACACACGGTGGGTTCAGTACGTGTGAGAAGGAGGGCAGCACATGGATGATGAAATATCCTTGTCTGCTCCAGCTGTGGTGGGATGCTCCCCACTACTCATGGGGGGCAGACAGTGATGGGGTGTATAAAACTGCCACCTTTATATGAAGAGGAGCACACAACCACAGTGATCACACCAGTGGTGTAGCACTGCTGAAACCTTTATAAAGGATCTCACATTGTCCCCTGACTCTGCTTTTTGTGAGCCTCAAGTACACAGAACAGTCCTTTCTGTTCTCTTTTATGGTTATAAAACTTTCATAGAGGTTTGCAACTGAATGATGCCTTTAAAAAAGACTTAACTCTTCCTCTGGTTAGTGGGGATAAATATCTACAATAACAGTTGAAACTAGAAGGGTAAAAAGAGTGTCTGCTCTTGAATTCCTTGCAACTCCACTTACTTTGCCTTCCAAAGATATAATGGAATTGTAAGAAGTAAAGTGACAGCTAAAATATGATAATCAGAAGTAGGAAAAAGTGTTCTTCTGGTAAACCACTGAACAAAGTACAATTTCACAGATAAACAGAGATGAGAGTGGGTGTAGGTGGTATAGTGGAGGGTTTGCAAACTTAGGAACAGCAATGAAATGAATAAAAACTAGTAATTTTTTCTCAAGTGAAAGAACTTCCCAGTCCACCCAGTGAAGTCACCAGATGGTGGATTTAAAATAAATATAAGGAGTTACTTTTTAAACACAGCACACAGATGAAGGGGAATGCATTGCCAAAGAATGTCGTGGATACTGAGATTTTAAACTGGTTCAAGGACAAATTCTGGCCCATCAGCAGCTAAGACATGCCCTGGTCCAGTGCAGATCTCTAGATCTAGAAGTCTGCAAAGATGTTCTGTTCTTATATTCTGTTCACAAAAATCTATCAGTGATGGAGGCAGGATACCAGGTGTCTGTGGCACCAGAACAGCAGCTGCTGCAGCACTTTTGGAGAATCAGGTCATGCTTATGTGAAGACAGAGAGCAAGGTTGAAGGATCCATCTGTATTCTTCAGTAGCTATTTAATGTTTAAGTTGATCTTAAAATCTATGTAAAAACCCTAGAGGCAAACAGTGCTACTTTGAGTAAACTTTTAGATACTTGATTTTTTATTTATTTTTTTTTTNAAACCATTACATAAATACCTTTTCTGCCAAATCTGCCTTATGTCAAGATGACATAAAAATAGGGAATGCAGTAGAAGTATTTTCAGGTGCAACCCCTACATATCATCCTGGGTGATACATGAGACAACTCATCCATTTCATCTGCAACTTTCCTTTGCAAGCTTAGGCAAGTGACTTTGCTCCTTCCCCCTCCTGGTCTAGTCCATCTCCTTTAATTTGTAATTTTTGTGCAGATGATCTTTTCCCAGGCATCTCTGGGATCTTACGGCTTCTGAAAGCTGCAGCTTTCTCATGATATTATTTGTCTTTAAGAAGAAGAACTAAACTTTCCCTTCAGCATTAGAGAAGTTTGCTTTCCCCCTTCCATCACCTCCTTCCCCTCTTCAGGAAGTTCTCTATCCACCGGAGAATGTTTTACACACAGGAAATCCCCAGGTGTTTTGGGAGAGGCCGTGAGAATTTGGGTGAGGCCTCATTCAGTCTGTCCCCCCAGAGCCATGCAATTTGCATCTCTTTCTTCTTGAGGCTCCTCCTTGGCCCTTGCAGAGTCAATACTGATCCTTCACCTTCCAACAGTGTTTGGATACTCCAGTGTCTTCCTCACTCTGTGGCTGAAAACGCCCAAGGAAGAGCAGCTTTGTGACAACCACCAGGAACCTTCACCTACCTCTGGAGCTGCCTCTGCAAGGAGCACAGAGCTGGAGTTCCACCACAGCAGGGCAATCACAAGGGCCAAATGCACCACCACGAGCTGGAACTGCAGCATCTGCAAAGGAGAACAATCGATAGATGACTCCAAAGCTGCATCCCCTGAGGAATCTTGCACCACAGGTCTTAAGGAAGTACAAACAAAGGGAGACTCTCCCCATGGCTGTTAATGAGTTTTATCTGTCAGAGTCACTGCATAAAACCCAGCAACCAGATAATGCCAGCTGAATGCTCTTCACCCTTGCATGCAGAACCAGCTCCCTCCTCTGCTCCTTCCTACACGGCCCTGCCAACCTTTTGATTCATTCTGCACAGTGCTGCAATCCTTGCAGCAGCAGCAGTGAGGAATGCAAACTTGCCTTAAAACCAGATGAACTGGATGCTCACTTGTAAGCAGGGAGATTCTGGCTTGTAGCCCAGGCTGACCCTGATCTCCTCACATGCTGGAGAGGTGCTTAAAGCTGTGACAGAAGTCATACACCCCTCCAGTGGTATTTTAAAGGCAAGGCTGCATTTTGCTAGTTCTCAACATGATCTAGTGAGAGCCACAACTTCCAATGGCATCCTGCAGTAAAATTATTCACAATCAGGGATTTGCAAAGGGGTTTGTTGCTGAGACTGGTGGTGGTCTGGCCATGTGTCACAGCTGCAGATACCCACCAAGCCTTTAAAAAATGCAGGGAGTTTTGGGAGGCTCAGGATGGGGAAGATGCTTGGTTATCTCTGGACATGGGTTTAGCCTACATTGTTTAAGCCCTTGTTTAGACCTAGATCTTAAAACCTGATGTGTCTCCAATTCCCCAGGTGGGAATGTTTCAGATGATGTTAGGGAGAGCTGGGCTGGGGCCTCTCGCCAAAGGCATCTGCTAATTTGCTGATTTCTCTGTCTCCAGGTCCTGCCCCAGAGTATAATTCAAGTCTGATTCTGCCATTCTTTGCTGACTCTCCACTTGGCAAAAGCAGAAACACAAAGAGTGTATGAATATAGATACACACATACATAATTTTTATTACAATTGTCAGTGAGGGATGGGCAGTTAGGAAGAAAGCTGCTGGCTACTCCATAGGGGTGAGGCAGGCAGTTCACTGGAATCCAAGGACAAAGTCAAAGCACTAAGCCAGGTGGTACCACTGTCTCTCAGTTTGACAGCAAAAGCCTTTGCTTGACATAAACACAGGAGTCTGTCTGTAACCCTCTACAATGTATATTTTTGTATGTGGGTGTGCATTGAAATTTGAAGTAGGAGTCTACCACCTTCACAGGTAACCACATCCTGATTATTTGGATACAGAGATGTGAAAATAAATGGCAAGGTTAAAAACGTATGTTTATTATGGTTTAAGATCTGTGCTGGTATTCATTCAACCCAAAGACTAAAGAGCTAAAAATGGCGACTGGTACACTAATGAAAACAAACAGTAAGGCACCTGCAACACTAAAGACATTTGATTAACTGGTCAGAACTCAACGCCAGTGAAATTAGAAGCTGAGGAAATTGTAAGGACTTAAAGCTTGGCTCTACTTCCCAAAGAAATAAGCAGCTAAAGAGGTCGTGTCACTGGCTGAAATGGAGCAAACCTTAAGTCTAGCAAGACCCTGTTGTACAGATTTTCATGCAGCAATGGGACCAAGGCAGGAGAAAAAGGCAGGATTATTGGAGTGGAACAGTTCAGCTTTAGAAAAGCAATTGCAAAACTAATGATGTGGGGAGGATTATGTAAATACAATTAAAATCACACTTTCTTCTGCCAGTCTGGGACCTAGTTTTACCTCCTTCAAGCATGTCATAGGACCTTAGTTATTAAAAGAGGTTATTGATATTTCTCGTTGAGTTCATTTGTTGCAATTGGCCAAGCAGACCACTCTGGCCAAAAAGGGGTTTTCCCAGCCATGCACTGGCTATTGCTTCACCCCATCCATAATTTACCTTGACACATTCCAAGAGAGGCTTTAAGAGAGGCTGGACAGTATTTGTTCCTGAAGGAGAATAAGAAAAGCTATGACAAGTTTTTCAAGATGCACCCTTAATATATGCATTGAAATTCCCTCCTTCCAGAAAATTCTTCACCAGCAACCTCACAGAGCTAGGTCAATTCCCTGTCTGTAGTATCTCAGAGTCTTGTGTTATCTGACATAAAAAATGGTTTTCCCTTCTCTAAATGCAATTGCAAGTCTGAAATTCAGACATATTTATGTGTCTTTGCAACACTTTAGCTTGAGATGTGTCAAAACTGAAATTCCTCATATAATTAGGTATCTTTGTTGCAGGTCCAATTAAAATAAAATTAAAGATAAAAGAAAGAACAGTATTCCACCTTATCAAAGCAGGATAAACATACAAAACTTTTACTTAGGAACCTGTGCAGAGCCATTTTCCAAGAAAAGATCACAAGAAAGCAAAACGCTTTACCAAACAGAAACTGTTGTCTCCAACATCAAACCAAAGGACTTAAAAGATGTTTTTCTTACAATGAAAAAAACGAAACTCAAAATGACATCCTGAAGATAAGTGGGCTGAACAAACCCCAGACAGAATGCAATTCATCACCAAGCTCTAAACCCATTGCCTGTCAAAAATGGTAACAGCCATCATTGTTCTTATCCATTTGAACTATGATATTTCACATTACTGTGGAGATTACTCTGCAAGCATAAATCACAAGGGACTTATTTTTCTTACTGGCCTGTTAGCAAGAGAACCGAGGCAAGACATCATGCCTGGCACTGCAATCCCTCACTGCAGCTGCCAGGCTGTGCTGATGGCTGTGCTCTGCTTGTTGCTGCGACACCGGCGCGGGACGCGCAAAGGAGGAGCTCGCTCTTGCAACGAGCACCTTGTGGCCAGGCTAGGAACCCCTGAGGTTTTGCCCTGGACCTGATGCAGAGCCAAGGCTTGGCTGTCCCACGGGCATTGGGAAGCTCCTGGCAGTGCCTTTTGGCCTCCAGGGCTCCTCTCAGAACGCTGGGATAGCACTGGGAAGCCTCCATCACCCGTTAGCCAGGAAGGTCTCTGGGACTGTGCAGATTCCAGCCAGCTGGGGGAAATCAGAGCTGGGTCTGCAAGCCAGTTACTGAGCTATTTTGTTACTGCTCCAGCACCACAAAATAGAATATTAACTGCTGCTACCTGTCTTAATTGAATTGATTAATCAAATTGAGTACTCACACTGGCCTTGCTATGCTCGCATTGCATGCCCTATGGGAATATACCTTGGCCAAAAAATTTATGATGGATGATTATCTTACCAAAGGAGCAACTTAAAAATGGCTTGTGTGAAGCTCTAAGAAGTCTGCTCCTGCTGGAACAAATTTGCCTTACCACGCCTTGGTGGTGTCAGCAACCACGTCTTTAGTTTAATAGCTAAACTGCGTACTCAGAAACTGCGGATTCACCCCAAGTTAGCACTTGTACGTGCCACCACAGTAATCGAGCAGCGTGACTAATGGCGTGGTGTTGTTCTGTGTATAATATTTCTGCTGTTCCTGACAATAGTTTTGCCACTGAAGCATTAGGTGAGAGCCCAGACAAACCTTCCTGAATCACGTTCCACAATTCGTCGTATTGTTCTTGTGTATCGTAATACCCTTTTAGTTTTTCAATTTGAAATGGAACCTCGTTTGGGTGCAAACCCCTAGCTGCAGAATGCAAGGCCCTCAATTGTAAAAGGTATCCTCTGATCACATATGTCACCACAAAGCCAAAAGTATTGCCCCTACCACCAGTCCTAGTGATTTCAGAACTGCTGAGGCACCCTGTGTTTCTCAGGTATAAGCTTGTAGTTATGTAAATGTTGAGGAAAAGGGAGAAAAACCAAAATGAGTCCCACCCTCAGAAAAGAAAGCAGAAATAGGAGTGGTGTTTTTGTTCTCATCCCACAGACAAGATATGGAGCATTTCTCACATCTTGCCTTCTAAAAGACACTGAAGCCACACATTGAAACATGGGACTTCTGTGACAAAATGAAATGTAAGCTGCCAATGTCCGGCCCTTTAAGTTATTAATAATGTGTTTTCTGGAGTAGGCATAGATTTTTAAACAATGCCATATATTTTGTTATACGTGGTACAGACACTGACAACTTCTACCACGTACATTTCCTTCCATTTTCAGTTTCCTGACTATATAGATAACTAGAGGCAGGTAGGTTTCATCTAGTGGAACCAGAGAGAACTTAAAATTCATAAACTTATGCAAGAGGCCTGTGATTAGTTATTTTGAGATAACTAGGTGTTTTAGTGTCCCAAACGAAACTTTCTGTCAGACAGTATTTCAAGGCCAAGCATGGTCCACTTCCTGAAAATGAAGCTCCTTCAAGGTTTCTCAAGGCTGTCAAGATTTGTCAATTGATTTCCAAAGTCTTCATTTCAATAATTGCACTCCCTGTAACGTGGTGTTCAGTCCTGACACGTTCTTATATCACCACGTTAGTCACCTTTGCCTGTTTGACAGCTGTGCTTCGGCTCAGAAGATGCTCGAGCACAGAGCTGTGCCTACCACTTGTACTCAGATAAAACAGAGTTTTGTGCATGGTTTAGTCACTGCAGGGCCTGCCCAGACCCTGCCCACACAGGACACGTCACCTGTGGGAGCAGCACTCCCATCATGTGAGAAAGGATGGAAAGGTGACCCTCTAATTCCCATGAGGAGTGCAAGAAGTGCAGAAATGAACACAGCGCTGCCAGGGCACCTTTGCTGAACAGACACCAGCATGATTCGGGAACGAATTCACTGACAGAGGTGGGCAAGCACTCGTGAAAGACTAGTCAGTCATGGTTCTCATCTCTTCCTTTGAAAACAGGGCGTGAAACCAAATGGTCGTACAGAACAAATGAGGACAATTTTCTTTAGAATGGGCAGGAAGGACACAGGTTGGACATCCTGCAGAGCTGGCTACATGTTTACACTATTACACTGTATAATAAATCCGTTTTAGCAACAGATTTCAAAAATTAAAACCCCTAAACTCACGTATATACCATAAAAGTAGTAGACTATGAAGCAACAGACAAACAAAAGTGATGAAGCCCATCTAGAAGCTGTGGGGATATTAAAAAAGATGGGTGCTATGAAGTGTAAGAAAATATCTCTTAGTGGGAAAAACCTATTTGCACCTTTCCTTAAAAGATAATTGAGTGAGCTGCAGTATTCCTGGTATGCACAGTGGAAAACAAAACATCATTAAACTATTCTTCATTGCCAACAAACTCTCAACCCTACACTATTTATATATGTACCGACTAAACATGCCAAATTTTAACATTTCTAACAACTTGACATTTCAGCTCTTTTTTCTTTGCCACAAGAGCCAAAAACTTTTCATTGTTAGAGTGCCATCTTCAGCATTTGAAGCAAAAGTAAGAAACCTTTCCAGCAAGAAAAATCAAGAAATAGATTGTGGTTTTCTATATTAGAAAAATAATTTTCTTTCCTAACAGCATTAGAGTGGAAGATCTTCACACCAGGTATAAAGAGTATATTAGCAAAATAGGTTAACAATGTAAAACCAGACCATTTAAAATATAATAAAAATATCCCTCAAAATAAGCTTTTAAGAGAAAATGGCATTGGAATTTCTTAACAAGATTCAAACACTGATACTGATTTACTGGACAAACACTAACATTCTGATCAAGGATATTACTTGAAGAAGAAAAGTCCTGGGGGAGATGCATTGCAAATATAAATCAGAGAGTAACCCGTCTCTCTGAGTTAAGTAGAAGAAAAGGAAAGCTGTGAGCACTTGCAATCTTCATCAGGGCCTAACAACAGAGCTCCTACAACTGTTGTATGTTTTAATTGGCTGTTCAAGAAGCCCAGAAAGGCATTTTTCATTCATTCAAAGAGTGAAAACTGTCTTAATCTGCTGAAATCAGATTGGCAGGTACTTATAAAAAATGAAGAATGCCTGGTCCAGTCAAATATATTTTGCAGTTTTCCCATCATTTACACCATAAATTTGCTTGGTTTGAGCTGGGGGGTTTTGCCTGTTATTCCTCATAATGTTCGAAGTATTTTACAGGAAAAGTAGGTTGAGCTGCATTTTGAATACAGGTGAGCAGAGACAGATAAATACAATAATGTTTCCTGAGTTAAGCAGTGGGCAGAGGCACGAAATGTCCTCCCAGCTCCTCAGCTTTCAGCTCTGCACTCCCCATGAGAGAACAATCATTTCAAATTGAAAGACCAAGTAAGGAAAGCTAAGGGCATTGCATGCTAGTGCTTCAAAAATTAGTGGATTCTGAACTTTACCGTAGCCTCTGGACATCTAAACCAAACGTTATTTGCATGTATTTACTTGTACAACTTCAGTGTGGGAGGAAAAAAAAACCAAACCAGTGAAATAGTTTTGAACTCAGAATGGAGAAATTGCGACTATCACAGAATCAGTCTGCCTTCACTTACAGGGGTACAAAACTGAGCTAGTCAGATCACTGGATAATGATAATTACTCTGCTAGTGTAGGAATGTTTTTGCAGTTATTCTATTATTGCAGGAATGCAGCAGAATCTGGATCAACATTTGTCTAATATGAGACATAGTAAAACCCTTTTGCAGATCCATAAATTAAAGACTTCTAAATCATTTATCTCATGCTTTCCAATATGTTAGATGTAGCAAACTTGTCTACCACATATGATATTTAGTCATGCAAAATAATTATTCTGTCACAGCTCTTCAGCTTATTTTAAGAAGTAATATGCATTTGACAATAACTTACACAAAAGGAAAATCCACAACAATATAAACAGACAGCAGCCTACTGCAAAGCACTGCAAGAGCATAAAAGTAATTTGTCACTGTTGTAAAATGCACTGACACATTCTGTTTAAATATTGGCTGATTAAGTGAAAGAAATAAGTTTCCACTGAATATTTGTAGCTCAGTTTTACTACCAAAAATCCTAGGTGATAGGCACCTTATTATCTTAATTCCAAACTGGAAAAAGTACTTGTGCTTTTCCCATCAGATCTGGGCATCTTTATACCTTTTACATGTCTGTTAATAAAAAAAAAAAAAAATTAAGAAAACATCAAAAAGAGGAAAACACAAAAGGGAAGAAAGCTTCTGTAAAGAGAGCAGAAGATGTAAATCATCCCCAACACATTCTGCCCTCACTCCTCTTACCTTGCACTGGATGCAAGCAATCCCAGCCTTAATGGTCCTGCTATGTTCTTCCTCCTAACTTATCCTTAATGTTCAGCTTGCTTTCGGAGTTTTTATAGTGTCTGGTGTAGGTTACAAACTCCAATCACTGCCTTTGCTTTCTCTTACATCACTTCTAAAGATTTTCCACTGATCCTTGCCCTAAACCTTTCTCTGTCCTGCACTCTCACATATATGCTTGCTGCATATTTATTATGTTTATTGTTGTAATCAAAATGATTAGGTTATAATTAAAGATCTAGGGGTTTGTTCTGTTTTTTTCCTTTTTCTTAATTTAATTTCAAGACTCAGACAGTCATGGGAGCAGAAAGATTTTCAGCAGTATCACCATTCCTCTAAACTCTCACTTTGGTAAACTGCAGTACAGAAAAACGATGTCCTGAGTTATTACTGAGGGTTTTTTTAAACTTTGTTTCTTGGGGACATCAGAAGGACTGTATTAGCTTCAGAAAGAAATTAGTGTGTTTTTAGTAGACCAAACACCACTGTAAGCTAAGCATTAAAAAAGGATTGTGCTTTGTAAAGAAAGTGACAAGAACTTAAGTCTTTCAGACTCTTCATTTCTGTTATTGAAATGTTAAGTTATTGAATTGTAAAGCATGAGCTGTGGAGATGCCTATCTTTCCTAGGCAGTACCAGAGGACTTATTTCTTTCCCTGTTTGCCTCCCTAGAATAAGTCTATCTTCTTTTTTTGCCCCTTTTTAAAAATCTCAGATTTTAATAGATTCACGGGGCATTTTAGACATGTTTTGGGGTTTAAAATTCTGACCAGTGCAGACTCCTTATGAGTTAATTCACAGTAATTTATTCCCTAAATAGATAGGCACAGTACTTTCAAAGTAGTTTTTACTCTGACTTGCCAAAAGCTGTTCCTACAAGTCATGGACAGTAAAAGGAAATTTGCAGTATGTAGGAAAAAATTGCCAGGCAGGAAGCAAACACTTTGATTTCATTTGTCTTGATCAGAGTGATTAGAGAAAAATAAGAGTTTAGTCATATTGAGGCAAAGCAAGGACCTCTGCCCCATCCCTGGACACATTCCTGGCCAGGCTGAATGGGGCTCTGAGCAACCTGGTGTAGGGGAACATGTCCCTGCCCACGGCAGGGGTGGCACTAGATGATATTTAAGGTCCCCTCCAAGCCAGGATGTTCTGTGTTCCTACAGCATCCCTCAGTAGAGGCTGATATGGGAATGTGGCCTAGAGCAGATCTGCAGAAATACTGCAGAAATACACAGATGTGCTGGCCACACACAGTGCTTTTCCTTACCATCCAAGAGAAAGGCAAACTCGCCTCCCTGCTGCCCTCATGGTCCCACAAGAACTTCTGTAATCTTCCAGCACTGGTTTGCAAATCAGTTGAGTTGGCTGTTTCCCTTAAGCAGACAAGGAGTTAGCAGGGGCTCACTCGTGTAAGCTCTGAGCAATCTTGCTCTTCAGCACCCTTGCCTGTGGAAACTGTATTTGGGATTTGTCAGACCTTGTCTGTAAAGGCTTGGGAATGGCACATGAATACACCATGCTTGATATTTTTGCACTTTTAGTCCTTCCCTTCTCCCACTAAAACAGGCAGCAGTGCTGCTACATCCCTGTGATCTAAGCCACAGGAGCTTCCTCATTCTGCCACTAACTAATGGGAACTTCACCTTCCAGCCTCTTCAAAGTGTGTAACCCTTTCCAGCACCACTGATTCCTCACACAACATCACACATCTGTCACTCATAAATCAACGTGAACAGTCCAGCAGGAGTTATGGCCAGAGCAAAAGACCTCAGGAATTTTTGATTGATCTGGCATGGCATAAAGGCCTGTGACCTGAGGCATTCTGATGACTGGGATTATACATATTGTCACTAAACACTGAGTGTGTCATCAGGAACAGTCCAGTCCTCGGTTTAACACGGGAAAACAACACCACCCTGAAGTTAGCAAAAGTGGACATTTTTCCAGGTTTGCAAGGTTTGCCCCAAAATTCTAAGAAGTAATCCAAGTGCTTTTTTTTTTTCTTTTCAAATTAAAAACTATATTCTTTAACATAAAGAGCTGATTTCCATGAGCCAGGTGCTAGGCTGATACTGATTCATATAGCTCTGAGATAAAAAACTGAGATATTCCACATTACAGTGACTTCAATTTATTTTTACTTCTTGGGACAATAAACTCTTCAAATAAAATTGGCCCAATTCTGACACCAGTCTGAAAGAGGAACAGCATTCCACCAAATTAATCAAAACACAGCAGTTTACAGCTACATTATTGGTACAGGGAGAACATCCAACATTACTTGTGTTGCATTTACATTCACATCTTGTCTAGAAAATGGGAAACATTTAAAAATAATAACCCAAGATTTTTAGTCAATACAAGAGAGAGAATTTCAGAAACCAAGATAATTCCCACCTATTTGCATGTAGATACACAGAGCCAGAGAGCAGATGACTCACTGTAAGACAGACTTTTATGCAAAAAAGACCCTATTAACAATGTGCATGAATGTTTTCCAATAGAAGGTACATTCTACCTTGGAAGGAAAACCTATGTTAAGGTAGATATTTTTAAATCTGCAAACTATCTAAGTCAGTTTTGCTGTGTCAGTTCCATTTAAGATGAATCCTTGCAGCTAGATAGAGTTGTAGAAACAAAACCCACAAAGTGAAGGTAGAAAATAACACTGAAAACAGTCACATTCTTTAGGAATGGTAGGCTTCCTGCTAGCAGTTTCTATATATGTACTTTTTAAAAGTCCTCTGTGCTGGAATTACGTGCTTGCGATAGGTGCTGGGTGATGACATGTGTGAATCCATAAAAAGCTCTCAAAAAACAAAGCAGAAGTCCCAAAAAGGACAGCTTCTTGAAAGGAAAGGCAACCCAAGGTTGGGTTTGGAAATAAAAGATGTTCTATCTCTGGTGCCCATGCCATTGGCTCCCAGCCCAAGATGGACGTGAGGAGTGAAGATGGCCAAGAAAAGCACAGGATCTTTTGTGCTAGGGACACAGTGGTCCATGAGCTGATGGACAAGGGGTAACAAAAACACCCAGATGTCTCAATGTACCAAGCAAACAGTAATAGCTCTGGGCCAGCATCAGCCTGGTCCTGACTCAACTGGCAACGCAGAAATGAAAATGAGTAGATTGTGTTTCCACCCCCTCTAACTGCGCTCCTTGGAGTCAATGCTAAATACAAAGACAACAATCTGGGAACCAGCCCCATCTTTCTGTACTAGGAGGGAAGAGTGTTGAAGTTTTCACACTGCCTGCCTTGTCAAAGACCTGTGCTGATGGCCCCTGCCACTGAACAAACTCTTTGTGGCCCATGAGCCCTGGTGCCACAGCACACAAAGCACAGAAGAGCGAAGTGTGCACCTTGGCTGCAGAGCACACACTTCAGCTCCAGAGCCAGGTACAAATGTGGCCATGCAGCACAGCACTGAATGTGCAGCAGCAGCTCAAATTTAGATACGCCCAAAGAAAAACTATGTCTGCCCTGAAACTGTCCTCACCTCAAACTTTATTTCAAACAACTTTTCATCATTTTCTTGCAGAACTGAGAAGTACGGTGGAGTTTTGTTTATTGGCACCAGGACAAGAGATGCAGGAGAAGTAAAGAAAGCAGCTAACCAGCAAAATGATGACAACAGACTGGGGAAAAAGAGGAAGGATAGGAAGGATAGATATTCTTCAGTCAGATGCAGAGGTGTGGAAGCTGGGCAGAACCATGTGGACCACTCACAGCATCACAGGATGCTGCAGAAAATCTCACCACCCGTTTCCTACCTAACATGCAGGTAAAAGAAGTCATGTGAAAGGTGGGGCTGGGAAGCTGTTTCTCCATGGAAATAATTCCTGCACCAAATGGTATTAATAAGGAACATTTTGCTCCCTCATTCCTGGTAAGTCCACCCCTGGGATGGTGGCTTGCTCAGCAGAACTGTGCTGTGCTAGAATCCGAACAGAGCACGCTGTTAGTGTAAACCCAGGAGTTCAGAGCAATTGGTACTGGCTGATTTGATTTCCCTGCTTTGCTCTAATATAAATGTGCTTATGGATTGGTTCTTTCAAGGGAACCAGCAAACAAGGGAAACAGCAAACCAGTGCTGCTACAGAAACGAAGGTCTCTGGTATTTCTAAGAATTAGCCATCTCACAACCACTTGTATATTTCGTCCTTACACTTGAGCCAAATTCTGGTACATTGCTTGTCTCCTTCAACTCCTCTATCACGTCAGCTGGCAGAGGCCGGTCTCTGCTAGACTGCACCTTTCTGCAGGGAAGCTGCAATTCCCTAAACAGCGGCAGTTCCGCTGGATGAGTCCGGGCTGTTTCAGGAATCATCCTGATACCGCAGAGCGTTCACCAGTCAATCACCGCCCTCTAGAGGTGGCCACACCGTGCGCGGGGCTGAGCCGGGTTTGCTGCAGCCGGGCCATCCCACAGCCCGGGCACTCCTGCAAGAAGCGGGAGGAAGGTGTTGGCCGGGTTGAACAGATCCAGGTTATGGGTACAAAGGATTGAGCCCCGATTCCCAGCTCCTCCGTAATTCCTTCCCTCTCCACCTTCGAGCTCACCCAACTGGCAGCTTTGCCTTCATGCATTTTGCAGTCGTGCCACTGCAGAGAGGAGGGAAACACGTGGAATGACAGAGAACCATAAAACACAACTACAATGAAAAGCAGTAAAAGTAACTGCCAGACCAAACTCTTGTTACATCTTATTTTTTTTCTCAAGCAATGTGCATAAACTAGAGCAGTGGCACAGCTGCAGGAATTGACTGTGCCCACATGAGCTGGATGTGCTGGTACGAGAAAAGCAGCCAGCCCTTCTGCACAACTACACACTCACATTACTTTCCCTTGTCTGGAATGGCTTGGAAGTTTTAAAGAGGAGAATACAAAGAGTGGTGAATAATAAGTAACCCACCACATAATCAAGTGATGAATGTACTGTTCCTGGTGTGCAAAGACCCTCTTTGGTTGGGTAAGTATTTAAGGAGAAACTGCTCTGTACAAAGACTTAACACAAGATCCCAGAGGCAAGAATAGCTCATGGCCAGGTTTCCCCAGACACATCCTTCCTCTTTTTTTCCAGCTGGAAATTCTGTCTAGTTGGAATTTAGCAATCTTTTACATTTTCTTCTGACAGGCTGGCTGGATGTGCTGGTTTGCCTGCGTATGGAGGGATTCTGCAGGTAACCATGCATAAGCACAGACCACCTGTGCCTGTGCAGCCTGATCATATACTTCAGTTGGCAGTATTTAACCAAAATAGAGCAGATGCCCAGCATCCAGTAAACATTTCATTTCAAACATTACCCTGGGATTCAGGAGAGCTGTGTTCTGTTACAGAATCACAGCATGGTGGAGCTTAGCAGGGGCCTCCAGAGATTGATTAGTCCAACACCCCTTCTCAAAGCAGGGTCAACAAAAGCAACTTTTTGCCAGTGCTCTCCACGACCTCTCTGGGCAGCCTGTTCATTCTTCAGCCACTGCCACAGTAAAAAAAAAAAAAAAAAGAAAAATCTGATGTTGAAATGTAATTTCTTGTACTCAGTTTGTGCCCTTTGCCCCTTTTAGAGCACACCACTGAAAAGATTCTGGCTCTGGTTTTTCCTCCCCCATGAGGTGTATGTATGCATTGACAGGATCACCTCTGCTACACAGCCCCAGCTCTCCACCCTCTGCTCACGTATGACAAATGCTCCAAGATGTGGCCCTCCCTGTATGCCCACACCTCTCTTTTACTGGGCAGCCCAGCACTCCAGGTGTGCACACACTCACCCAGCCCAGGGTGCTGCTGGCCTTTGCTGCAAGGTCACTGCTGGCTCATGGTCAATGCACTCACCAGGACCCCCAGCTCTTTTCTAAAAGCTGTTTTCCAGATATTCAGCCCTCAGCTGTGTAGGTAAATGAGGTTACTCTCAGCAACATTTCTGCCTTGCCTAGCTGGCCTTGGATTCAGCTCTCTGGGCCTTGCTGTCCATGGTGTTGATGATCTCTTTTGTAAAACAATTTCAAACTTTGTTTATCTGATGTAGGTGTTATTTCATTTGTCCTTCATAGGTAAATATCTTATCATCCCCCTTTAATGTGTGGCTTCTCATACTGGCAACATTCACTTCCATGTGGGCTTTTATAGCAGTCACTGTCCTGCTGCTCAGGTGCCCCAGATTGTATTTAATTTATAATTAATTTAATTTAGGTGCTTATGCACACAATATTACACTACACTACAAGTCTAGAGACTGGGACAGAAGACTGAACACTGTATAATATCCTATAGCCAAGGACTATAAAGTCCTGTCAGAACATTATGACATGAAAAATACCCTTTCATCTTACCAGCTTTTTTCCCCTCTCTGGCTGCTGTATTCTAGACAAAAAGTGAGGAAGAAGCCCCAGTTTTAATCCTACAGGGCAGTGAACATTATCCAGTTCCTTCTGCATGGAACTGAACAACTCATGCTTGATTAAAACTGAGAGACTGACAGCTTCAGAAAGCTCGAGGTCCTAACACTGCCTGCTTATTCTTGCTGTGTGTTTCCTTGTCCACCTCTGCACTGTGCCAGCCACACAGACCTTTCCACTCTGCAGGCCATGGTTTGTCTTTCATGAGGATCTCTGGGTTCCTTCATGGGTTTTTCTCTCCCATTCAAAGTTATAGTGTCCAAGCCCTTTGAAAATAAACAATGATTCATATATTTTCACACCTTCAGGAGCAAAGAAGCACAATGATCCCCTGCCAAATTTCAAAGCCCAGCTCTAGAAGTGCAGGTTTGCCACAGCTCCTCAGCATGACTCTTCCCCGGTCACACGCAGCGGGAAGCAGGCTCGTGCCACGCCGCAGCAAGTCCCTGGAATGACTGGCATGGCTGCTGGCACGTTAGCCAGCTGCACAAATCCCCAGAGATTCACGTGGGCCGTGTAATCCTCTGGGCTTCAGTTACTCTCACCAGGCGGGGCGGTGTCCAAAGCCCCGCACTGCCCTCCCTGCAACGTGGCTGCTCTCCGGAGCCTGTTTGGTGCCTCTCCCTAGCTGTGCCTTGTCTTCACCTCCAGAGGAGGCCTCCACATCTTATACAGGACCTTAGAAGAGGGGACAAACCCACCTCCCTCGCTCTTGCCTGCCTCATTAATCCCAGGTGTGAATCCATTGAATTGTGTGTGGAAGGAGGTTTGCCCTCTACCTCCACAAGGACAGACACACTGCATTTGTGCTTACTTTACAATTACACTTGGAACCACAGAGCAGGAATATATTATAGTTTCTTATGTAACCATATATTTATTTTGGTTACGTGCAGCTTCAAGACGAATCTAAAATGGTGCTGGACCGTGCTGCTGCCCTCAAAAGAAGTTTGTCAGCAGAGTAACAATAACGTTCTGCTCCTGAAAATGATGTGCTGTGCTTTATGGTCAGCTTTTAGGTTTGAATGCTTTTTTTCCGCTTTGATATTTGAGCCCTCCCCCCAAAGCAGCTCCTTTGAGTGTGTACACAGCTCTCCAAGCAATGGTCACGGGAGGACAGAGACAAAGCACACAAAAAAAGATGCTGACGGCATCTGAAAATGATTTGCAGTCTCAGCCGCAGGAGCTCCGTCCCATTAACACAGTAATTTACATACTGGGGACGGTTTTTCTGATGTTCTTCTAGAAATTTGTTTTGGAGATATTAGGTATCCAAAATACATTTGGAACCGACCAACCAGAGGAGTGAGATGGAACAGATAATACTGACTAAGCATCCCAATCCCTGTCTCGCAGCCCCAGATCAAGCACATTGCCACCAAGCACACAACTGCAGTGACCAGAGAGGATCTGGAGCTGGGTGCTGAACTAAATAATGTCACACAAGCTGGGATGTTGCATAGCAAGAGGATCCTTCTGGGATGGATCTACAGAAGTGTAGAAGCATCTACACTCGTCACAGCCCAGCCTAGCCACAGCAAAGCCTGGCTGTCTTTGAGGAAAAAAATGGCATTGGGAGAGTATGGAAGCTTTGAACATTAGATGTGCTTAAGGTAAACAGAAGAAGGGGCTGATTCTTTTTTTAAAATCTGCAATAAAATAACAGATAATAAAAGTACATGATAAATAACACAAGGAGCATATTAAACAAAAAAAAAAAAAAAAAAGAAAAAAAAAAGTGAGGCGGCTACTGAGGCTGCTACTGAAAGACCTGTGCTGTAACAGACCTGGCACACTGCCACAGATAACTCCTCTCTGCTCATCCCTTGGGGCAGAACCCCTGCCCTGGGTGGTGCCATGTCTGGCTGCACACAGACATTCCTGGGCACACAGCAATGCCACTGGTGTCAGTCCTGCTCATACAAAATGCTCAGAGAGCTCCAACGATCTCAGGAGCAGGGAGTGCCTGATTCATGGAGAGATGAGTAGTTCTCAGTAGACCAAATAAACAACCAACAGAGAGAAAAAATAGCCAGCTACTAGCCATCCCTGGTTCTTCCCAGCCCAAACTAGGGACTGGCTTGTATTCAGGCACGTTAGAAGTGGAATAACTGCTCTCAGGTCAGCACCTTGATAGCAGAGAATGCTGTCATTGCACTGAGGTCAGCAGAGGCACTGTGACTGACACCAGCACAAACAAGGCCAAAGCCTGGCTGCAGAGACTGAATGGAGACAAAGTCAGATCCCTTTTCTTCAAGGCATTTATCACACACAGTCACTCTCTGAAGCACCTCAGTCCTGCCCTTCTTTTCCATCTCTTTTTTCCACCTGTCCTGTAAGTTCCTCGGACCGAAGGGGACTTACCCCGCTCCCCTGCATCCTCGCTCTCGGGCCACGCGAATAACTCGGTATGACCAGCGTCACCCTGGGGAGCAGCCAGGGTTAATCAACTGAAGCCTCTCCCTTCTCCTGCTGCCTGCCCAGGCTCTGAACCCCTGGGCAGCCAGGCACATCATGCAGAGATTCTCCAGGTTGTTTTCTGGGGCCATGGGAAGCACAGAGTCAGAAAGAGCTGTCTGGGACATGCAGCCCCATGGTTAGAGAGGAGAAACCTCAGCCCAGGGCTGACAGTGACTGATGACTGTAGGTACTGAGAGAATTTGCTGCTCCCCACGTTACCCAAATGTCAGGGGGTTACAGTGATGTTACTAAAGCACCACAGGGGTGCAAAGATCTGTGTAAACTGAGAGGATAATCACCACACAGGCAGAGCAGAGGCTGTTTGACAGTGTTGAAATTATGTTCTTTGGTAGCCCTCTGATTTATCATGTGACTTGATACATAAAAACACCCCTATTGTGTTTTTATGTCCATGACAATTGCTTTTCCGGCAGCAAACAATGATTTGTAAAATTACTTTTCTTATTCCCAAACCACTCAAAATTTTGCAAATTGTTTTCCATGAAGTAAAAGTGATTTAGAAATAACCTTGGCTCAGGGAATGGCTCTGTTATGGGGCTTTTGCTGCCATGACAGCCAGCTGGGAGAAGACAGTTATTTCTAAATTACTCTATTTTTTACATTAATATCTCTTTTAGAGCAAAACAGCAGCAGAAGCAGTATTATTTCTGTTGTGTGCTCTGAAACAGGACTGGTTCCTAGGAACCACAACTTACTATCATCCCATCATAGTTATCCCTGGTCATTTCATATGGCAGTCTATCCACTGTCTCCCCAGTCCCAAACCCTGAGATCACTGTGGGGATACAGGTGCAACTCCTTTTCTCCTCTGCACTGGGAACTGACATCAGAGACAGAGATCCCACTTTACAACAGACAGCCTTGTGTGGACAGAACCCTGCAGCCCAATATCATAGAATGGGCTGGGTTGAACTGGGCCTTAAAGTGATCTAATTCCAACCTTCCTGGCAAGGGCAGAGGACAGGGAAAACCCATCTATACATGGGCTTGAATCTCAGCTTTTCAGTTATGAGCTGAACATGCTGATGGATTGCACCACAGAGACTCCCTAGTTAGAGCTACCTTCATAATAAAAAATAACTTTCCTACCTAAAATAAAACTACTTTCTGAAAAACATTGATTCCAAGTAGCAGAAATATCACACAGAACAAGGTGGCCTTTATCATGACATTAACAGTGGTTCAAAACTACAAGGCCAGAAGTTCTCCTTTCCCAGAGACCCATCAGCAGCTTCCCCATCTGCAAACTGACCAGCTCAGGCTGACAGTTATGGCACCTCACAGGACTAGATCCCACATTTTCAGAGCTCTTGTTCCAGCAGCAAGGACACAAATGTGGTGTCTTCTAAGCACACTGAGGACTGAAGCACTAATATGCCTCAATCATTTCACTGGGCTCTTCACATTTCAAGAGATCAAATGTGCAATCCTAAAGATTCCCAGAGAAATTAAAGAAGTGATTTAATGGATTGCTTAAAATTTTAAAATATTTATAATTAAAAGAGAAATCCAACATCTTATTGAGGGGGGAGCAGAAAGAGGGGAAGGGAAAAAGGAAACAAATGAGGAGAGGCACCAAACCACATTCCAAGTACACAGAGTGGAAAATGCAGGTCAGTGCCAGCAGCCCAATAATCCAAATTCTCTTTCTATGCACTGACCTCTTCTGAGTAAAGGAAAGAATTTAAAGGCACATAAATGATAACTGTACATATTCTGAAAGCAAACCTAAAAGTGCTGCCAGGAAAAATCATCCTTCTCCACACAGAGCCATTAACACATTTCCTTCCCCTTCCACCGGGGCAGCAGAGGTCACACCTACTCTGAGGCAGGGGAGACAGGGAATGTTCCTTACCTGCCACACACAGTCAGTCCTCAGCTCAGCAGAAGGATGAGCATCAAATCTGAGTGGCAGAGATGGATTTCAGGGCTGGCAGGACCGATGTGCCTTGCTGGGAAAAGCCCCTGTGCACACTGAGCAGTGGCGCCCAGGCAGGCACTGCAGCTTTCTGGAGAGCCCAGAGTGGAACCAGCTCTGCACCTCCAGGAGCCCCCAGCAGACACAGTGCAGGTCACTTGCCCCTTCCCCTCCCACAGTGAACAACAAGAACTGCTTTGGGTACTGCCCTCCAAAGAGCTGGCAACTAAGAAAACTGTCCTGAATGCCTTTTTTTTTTAATTCTTTTTTTTAGAAAAATGACAAGTTTCATCCCTTTTACATGCTCCAGATGGCTGTAATAGCAACAATAATTCACCAAAATACCAGCAGCTAGATCCACCAATAGCATAATTCTGTTCAGGGCTTTATTTTCCCTTGTTCTTCATTCAGCTAAATGCCCACACACATCTCTGCATTATTTCTCCTTTCATGCTGTTCAATACCTCCCCTTGGCCCCAGTGAAATGCAAGTCCCACTCATTTTGCACACCCACTTCATACCAGCCTTGTTTAGATACTTTTTCTGGCCAGCTTACACACTGATTGGGTCAAATTTGCACAAAGAGGATTGCAAAATCTGCTCCCAAAATTTCCAGTGGAGGTTATTCTTGCTTACCTCAACTTTGCCTTTGGCCCATCTGCCACAGTTGTTGCAGGGTTGAGGTAGTGTCAGTACAATCAGCAATGAACTAAATGTTCTTTAGAGGGGATGAAGATCCTGAGAAATTCACGAAAATCAATGGAGATATTCCAGATGAGGGAGGTATATGGCTCAACAAAAAAAACAAAGCAGAAAACACAGACAGATGCAGGAGATGTTGTCCAGGCAGTTAAGCTACCCTGGCTCAGTCTGCCAGGAGCACAGCCCTCAACACCTCTGCAAAAACCTTCTGCACTGCAGCTTAACCCTGACACTTCTCTCCCTGTCACTGGCCCCAGACTGCTCACTTTGCTGGCTCCTGCTCACTTGCACTGGGGGAAAGCTTTACCACTGAAATTACCTTAAAAACGCATTTGGGGGTGGTCAGGAGGGGTACCCTAAGTGACTCCAGAGCAAACCCTTGTCTGGCTCAGAGGGATTGCTGCCAGGAGAGGCTTGGGGCAGGAGCACTGAGGAGATCCTGCTGGACAGGGTGAGGGACACACAAGGACACAAGCACAGGGTGAAGAATAAACTGGCAAAATAAGTATAAGGTTTCTTGTATCTCACAGTATTATTTTGGTGTTACAGCTCCTCTGTCCTCAGTAGCATTTACGTTGGTGTAACTGAAATGAAAACGTGGCTTAGCAAGATTGCAGGACTCTGAGTCCAGCTGAAAACAGAGAAAACAGTGCTTCACTCCACCAGCTTAAGCAGCTTTCCATGGGGCACATATCCTGAAAGGGAAAACAAATCACTGTACAGAGCTGCAGAGATTTTCACAATGACTTTAAATCAACTGAACTTGCCAACAGGTGAGATTTTGGGCAATAAACTTGGCTGGAGCTGAGCCAGCCTGTGTTAGGCTGGGATCCTGCCCCTTCCTGAACAGAGCACTAGACCCGCCTGTGCTGAGTGTGACAGGGAAGGTGCTGAGGGGACAGAGGCTGAAATCAAGCCACTAGCTCCAAACAGAAAACGATTTGGCTGCAGCTGGAAGGATGCACAAGGGAGGGCATTTAACCATCAGCCCTTTTTGGACAAGAGCACCTGGACTGGAGAGGTGAGCTGGGCGCTCACGTCTCCTCTGGGGGCAAACATCTGCATTCAATGTACACACTTTGCTCACATTTGACAGCACTAGTCCAGCACAACGAAAACCAGAAAAGTCACCAGCTGTGTGCTGATGACAGCAGGACCTTCAGCTACTCCAGGGAGTTTACTAGGTGTGTACAAATAAGCATGGAACGCTCCACTGCAGCAGTTTAACAAAGTGCTAGAATCCCTTCTGAAATCTTTATGAGGTGAAAATTAGTAAGCAACCTCTGCAAAACCAACTGACATTTTTCAATTTATGAGGCTTCCCACGTCACAATGTCTATTATTTTACACAAAGATTTTAGTTTAAAAACCGCCTCTCTGAGCTATGCTGAAATGAGAAGGCTGCTGAGATCCTGGGCTGACATCCCAGGAACCTCAGGAGAGTGCCTGGTATTCACAGTCGAGTTTTCTAATGAGGTGGTGCACATTTCCAAAATGTCACTGCACAAGTGGCCATTGGTGGAGTTATTTTAAGGCAGCGGTTCAGGAAGGCACTTCTTGTGCCTGTTCCTGAATTGACAGAATCCTGCCTTGAACTTGCCTAAGACCCTGCTGTGAAGAGAGACTTTAATGGCAAAGACAGCTCCAGGATCACTTAGTGGAAGAGACTTTTATCACTTGATTTTCTTCTCTTTGTACTGGTGTCAATTAGAAAAACAAAAATTTCTGAAATTCAAGGAGTTAGCCCTGGATAAAAGCAGACTGAAGCCTGAACTGAGCCATATAAAGTAGCTTCTGCCTTACAGCAGTGGTATTTTCCACAGATAATCTGCACTAGAATAGATGGAAACAACCATTTTCTGCTTCCTTTCCAACATCAGGTCCTCAGGGGCAGCTCTGAGGCAGTTCTATTAAAAGTGCAGCCAGCCTGCTTGTGGGGTGTCACAGTCAGTGTTTATAGTGCCAGGCAGTGATCTGAAGGGCATGTCCAAAGAATCTCTTCTGATCCTTGCTTCAAGGCTCTGAAAGGCACATACCTTCATCCCACCATGCCTCACATCCTCTCTCTGGGAATCCGACTCATTTCCTTGGTTTTGTCTTTACTTCTCCTCCCTGAACATTTTTAAAGTTAGACTAAATGCTCATGAGGTTGCTGCTGTGATTTCCTTTTCCCTTCTAGAACTGCAAGGTCCTTCAACCACTGCTGGAAAGTCTTTCACAAAGGTTCTCATGAAGGTCAAAATATTTATGTTCCCTAAGTGCAAGGTAGAAAATAAAGGGAGCCTTGAGGTATCTGCTGTTGCTCCTTAAGACACACTGGAAATAATTTTATTTCTTTTTTTTCTCCATTAGTCAGTATTTCATCATTACTTCCTCACTGCTCAACTTCTGTTAGAACATTTTGTGATGGACTTTGTCATAGACTAAGGGTGCTGCAAACAAATCAGACCAGCTTGGCCTCATTTATTTATTATTTTCCAGCACAGAAAAGGCCAACCATTTTCATTTGTGAAAGAAAGTGCTTTAAAATTTACTCTGGTGCCTTTGTCATCTGTATAAGTGTGATCTTTAACTGCCTTCTTCTATGGAAAACAAACAAAAAATCAGAAACAGTGAAATTGTAGCTTTTTACATGTTCTCCTACTTGTGGAAATGACTACAGGAGATGTACTTTGGAGAATGAGGAGCAGTGTCCCACCTACACTCAGGTACTGCACGTGCAGAGTCACAATTGGTGTGGAAAGGATGTGGCAGCACAGGAGCAGAACTCCTTCAGGATCTCCCTCACACTCCCTGCCCATGCCTTACCACCAGACACATTTCTTAGATGATTTAAATTCTACCTTTTTTATACATAAAATGAGCTTCCTGTCTCCCCTTATCTCTGTTTCTGCTGCATTTCAGTGAAATTTTATTTTGTTATATTCCCACAAGAAATTTAACAGAGGAGTCTGGAGAGTGGACAGCAAAAACAATACACTGGAAGGCAAAATATAAGCAGCAGGGACAATTTAAAGGGAGACACTAGAACTATTTTAATTCCTTTTCTGCTAACTATGGAAATCTCCTGCTTCTGTTATTTCTTTTCTTTTATGCTGGGGGAAGACTATCACGTGAAGAAGGAGCAATGGCTCCTGGCACACTGCAGAATTCCCTCTTCCTGGCAGGCTAGGACTGAAAAGTCCCTGTGAAAGCTGCTATGAGGTGACAGCTGCCCTGCTCAGGACTTCTGAGCATCCCATCTCTAACGAAGATTTTCACTTTGGAGCTGGAGAGCTTAAACTGACTCAGCAAAGGAGCCATTGCTCTGGGACTGACTCCACCAGGGGCTGGAGAACAGGAGGCTTGGGAGTTCCCAGTTTCATTGCAGGGGCAGAGGGTGCTCCACCACATGCAAGGTGGTGGGTTTGTTACCTTACAACTCCTTCTCCCCCACTCAGGCACTCCTACATCTGCCTGGCAATCCTACATTGCAATCCTGGCAATCCTACATAAGGAAGCCAAGTGCCACAGAAGCCACTGGGACACTTTCATGAAGAACTGTCTGGAAAAGGGAATTTCTGATCTGTGGGAACTTCCAACATTCTGAAATTTGCTTTTCTTCCTCTTATAAATGAGAGGCCAAAATTCCATGGTCTGTGTGGAATGGATCTCCTGGAGAGGAACGCGGGGAAGGAATGGAGAAGATTAGGAAACTTTCTTTTGACAGCAAAAATATAAAATCCTATTGATACTGTTTTGGTAAACTTTGTCACTTTTTAACTTCCATGAGGACCAAACCAGACCCCAGAGAAGACTCTCAAAGTCTGCAGCTCACAGAGAATCTGGGAGAGATGCATGAAAAACAAACAACTAATGATCAGTCAGAAGCCACCTGATAAAGAAATTATTTTCAAATTGGCTATACCTTTCAAACAATTCACATATATTCAATATTTGCAGACAGCTATACAACTCCTCAAAGAGTCCAGCAAAGGATTTAGGTATGGTTTTCAATTCCAAAATACGTGTCCCCACTGAAAATATTTACTCAAGCATCTACAGCAGAAGGTTCATTTACCTTTTTCCTTTACTAGTTCCTATTCATTCTTAACCCAGGAATATTATTTTTACATTTGATACAGCATCCTACTGATTTCTAAGCAAGTTTCACTCTCAGTTTCAGTCAGCTCTGGGTCTGCTATTTAATTTTTTAACCAAAATCCATTGGCCTTTGGTATGTCAAGTCAGCCTTTTAAAGTTACATAAATAAAAGGTATTTATCTTTCATTGAAACAGAACATGTGCAGTTTTGCTTAATCATTGCTGTCAAGAATCTGCAGCATTCCTTTTTACATGACTCGTGGAATTTGGGGATGCTCATGGGCATAGCAATATGCATATTCCTGACAGTCCTGACTCCCACCTTCCTCTTTTTTATCATATGAAGTGGCTAAAGCTGCTCAAAAAAAACCTCTTGGTATTTTTAACTTGAGGAAAACAAGCTTTGTGCAATGATCTAGAAAAGACAGACAACAGTTAGAAGACAGTTTGCTACCAATAATTAGGTATTGCAAAGTATTAAGGAATGATTATGGACAATTTTAGGTGAAGGTGACAAGATGGTTTTTCTGGCCCGGAAAATGGACAGATGACATTGAGTGTCAATAAATGTGAAGTAATGCACAAGGAAGAAACAATCCTAAATACTTCTACGTTGTCTGCATAGCAAAGGGCTTTGGGCTGACTGTTCCTGATCCAAAATGAGGACCAAGAGGGGGTTTGGCAGAGGCTGCCTCTCAAAATGATTAGTTCCAATGTAACAGCTTGGGATCTTGAATTGAAAATGACAGGAAATATGCTTAAAAACCAGAAAGAACCTCTTTTCAACCAGAGTGTATTTTAACAGTGGAACTCCTCACCAAATTACATTCTAGATGCCAGAAGCTTACACGGATTCAAAAACAAAGTCACCAAAGGAAAATCCCTCAAGGACTATTAAGCACAAAATATTGTGTCTGGTTCTAAAATCTCTCAGCCACAAATTGTTGGAGGCTGGGAGAATATTTGAAGGAAGTGTCAAATATGCTTGCAGGATTGGCCACTGTCAGAGTGAGTATCCTGAGCGAGACAGACGCCTGGGCTGACCTGGTATGACTGTTATTGCACTTTTATATCACATTTTCCTGTTGCCTTGTTCTCAGAAAAACCTAAAAAAATAAATCACTGAAATGATCATTTACATTCACACACACACTCCCTATTTTGTTCAATAGACAGAGTTGGCATGGAAAATTTCAACACAAAGACTTTTAGTAAAGTCTAGTTTACTAGAAGTTTAGTAAATTCATAAGCAACCAAAGAAAGGGAAATGCTAAATGTTTACAAGTTAAATAAGAGACAGAGCTATCTGCCCTACCTTTAATTAAAAAAAACTATTTGGAGTTCAAGTGGATAGCACATACCAACAATTTAGGGTAATACACAATACAGCAATTATATAACTGCTCATGAAGAGACCTAAAGAAATTCAGAGAAAATCTTAAAATTTAAAGAAACTTAAATATACCGACACATGAAAATACATACATATTATGCATCCAGACATAGTATGGTGACATTTGCAATGTTTCCCACAGTCTAAAAGACTCTAGTGGTTTTAGAGATATCCTTTGCAGTAAAAATACAGAATCCTAGTAAGCCTAATACTATTCCTCAGTTTGGTTGGAATTTCTTGTGCGCACATATACATGCAACATCTCTGTTTGAGAGGCCAACATCAATTAAATTTAACTGCTTACCCTGTGGACCTAAATCATGGCTGGATGCTAAACTAATGTATTTTTTAATATAGTCTGTTTATAAGTCATTCTTCTTCAGCAGTTGCACCTTTTCCATGTAGTTTAGAATAGAAGCTGCCCTTGTTCTCAAGCACAGCCTCTAGCAGGAAAGCACCAGAAGAAAGTCATTACATTTAGCAGGCACCTCCCTTGTTTAATGGTGTATAAATGTCTTGGTGCCAGTCCTGTGCTTGGCACACGGGGAAAGGTTGTATAAATTAAACATCTGCAGCCCAACTAAATGCCCATGAAATGCTGCAGGACATGTGATAACCACAGAGAAGCACAGGAGAAGTGGAAACACTAATGATGGAAGGGCACTGTTTAGGATAAGTTCTAGTCATAGGAGGATGCTTCAAAAGTAAGTGCAGGGAAAATGATGCTGGAAATATTTCCTAATGGGGAGACCTAATAGGCTGTGGAATAATCACCCAAGGCAGAGGAAGGAAGTCCTTTTGACTGAGTCATTTCTTTCTGGACTGGGTGAAGCAGGGAAAAAATGTGCTGGCAGACAGCAAGACTACCAGCTCTGCTGTTGAGATGCCTAAGACATTTCTGTTCTCAACAGTAGCAGGTTTATTCAGAGCAAAACCAAGCTCATGAAAACTTTTTAAATTGTGCATGAAGAGATGAGTGACTTCTACAATCTCTCCCTTCTCTTCCTCAAATTTAATTTATTTACATACATTTATGGCTCCTTCTTAAACTGCATTTCCAGAAGAGAGGTTTCCAGGGCTGCAGTCATGTATTGCCTTGGTCTATCTGATGCTGTGTGGCAAGAACAGATGCAGCTTTGTCAGGAACTTGATCAGGCTCTGGCCAAGTGTGACACATTTAATGTGACACATTATAGAATAAAAGGAGAGTGAGAAGGGAGGAATACCAAGTGCCAGGGAAAGATTAAATGCTCCACACATTTCTGTATTTATTGACCTTTTCTTTTTCGATATACCATTAGTTACCGAGATTTACAGCTCGAGATGGCAGGCAAGCTGTCAGGTGCACTGCTTAGGTCATTGATGATGTTATGAACTCTACTGGAAACTGATTTCATTAAACAAAACTATGTGGCTTGGCATTTGATATAGCAAATGTCTAACTGACATTTTTAATTGCTCTTTGTACTATTCCTTTGTAATTAGTGAGGTCTTTTTAATAACTTTTTAGGAACTTAAAAATTTTAAAAATTGCATGTGGGGTACCAACAGCTGGTATACAGCATCCATCCCTGATGAGCAGTCAGTGTATGTGAGTGCAGTCTGGCATCACTGTACGTAAATCTGTAGACCAATCTGCAGAGAAGCAATATTTTATACTGAAGTTTCCTGAAGGCTCCCTTGGATGGTTTTCTTTCAGCACCCTCTACATCAAGTATTCTGTCATAAATTGGACTTGAGTTGCAATTTACTCATGAATAAAATACCACCTCTAGGACTTAATCCAGAGAGAAAGTAAAGAACCTAACTACTGCTGGCCAGCAGAAAGAGTTCAACATGCAGGACACCAGTCTGAAATGATGCAATAGACTACAACAGTGCAAGCAGGTTTCCTAACCTTTAGACCCACATTTCTGAAGGAAAAATCTATGCTTTGTTTAAAGCACATGCAGGTCTGTATCTTTATTCTGAGGTCTGAACCCAGGCTGTTACTGTGAGTTCACCTTACTCATTACTGTCATGGTTTAACCCAGCCAGGAACAAAGCACCAGTCACTCACTCCCTGACCCCAGTGGGGGAAAAAGAAAATTCCAAGGGTAAAAGTAAAAAATAAATGGTGAGCTAAGATCAATTTTATAATTGAAATAGGATAACAATAATAAATTGTAATGAAAAGGAAATAAACAAAATGAGAGAAATAACCCTCAGGAAGGACAAGTGATACAAATAAAAACAATTGCTTACCATCAACTGACAGATGCCCAGCCAGTCCCTGAGCAGCCCTGCCTGACCCTGACCTCTCTCTAGCTTCTTCCTGAGCATGATACCAGATGGTCTGGGATCCCTTGGGTCAGTTGGGGTCACCTGTCCCAGCTGTGTCCCCTCCCAGCTTTCTGTGCACCCCCAGTCCCATCACTGCTGGGCTGTGAGGTGAGACAGAAAAGGCCTTGGCTCTGTGGAAGTGCTGCCCAGTAATAGGGTTCTAAAACATCCCTGGATTTCTCAGAACTTCCCAGCACAGATCCAAAACACAGCCCCACCCCAGCTACTGTGAAGAAAATTAGCAATACTTTAGCCAAAACCATCTCAATTACATCAGCTGAAGCAATGCAGTTCCAGTGATACACGAAATCCCCACCACTGGATCTGGGTAAGAGTTTGACCACAGCTCAGCTGTAGCATGTTGGAGCCATCCACACATTCATCTCCTTAGACCACTTTCAGGCTACAGCACATCTCCTAAGAAACCCCTCTTGCCCCTCCTCAGACCTGGTAATGCTTTACAGAGGCAAGCATTTGTAGGAAAAGGGATCCTCTGCACCAGCCCACTTGCCCCAGGAAGGGATGCTTGATTGGTGTTTTTTAGACTTTAGCTAGAAGGGTGCAAGTGTCATTTGCCATCTTCAAAGAGTTAAATGCAAGACCAGCCAATAGCTCTACACTCAGACCTGTTTAATCTCTGCATCTGTGCAATGTGTCTGTCATGTTTTAGCACCACGAGAAGAGCTGAGCCTGAGCTCCGGGACCCTTGCTGCTGGTGGCAGTTCCATGCAGCTCATTTTCCTCACGCCACATGACCTGGCTGGCTTTGGCTCATCCTGTCTAACTGCTGCTGAGTGAAGAGGAAATATTTGCCTTGAGCCTGAGCACTAAACACCTCCTCTGTGGTTAGGAGAGATGCAGCTTTCTCCACTGTGGGGTGGTGATTAGACTGAACCGTTACCTCCATTTTCCACCTCTGCAGCAGTAATTGCTTTCCCTCGTGCCCCTCGCTGGACAAACGAGCCAAGGAAATACTCTGGGAACAGCGAGGACTTTTGAGCACTGTGTAACGTGAGCACACTGGCTTTTGGAAAAGGGGCTGGCTCAGCAGATGTGTCAGTGGGGGATGTTTGCTATTCCACCCTTAGGTGAGAAATCAATGGCTCTGACTGTGTCCCCTCTTTGCCATGCATTCAGCTGGCAAACTCTAACCCACGGCCACTGTACGGGGTCAACATCTGATTCTGGACTGGTTTGTGCCATACTATTTCACACCCATGCTTCTGTGCTTCACAGGAATATTCCTTGCAAGGCAGAAGAGGTCCCTCTGCCTCTACTAAAGGACAAGGACTTGGATGGACAGCATAAATTTTATTTCTTGTGCAGACAGCTGGAGGTGACAAGCCAATTTTGCTTGCATGAGAGATGCAGAAGAGCAAGATGCCAGTGAGAAGCTAAGCCACCCACTGTGGTCCCAAAACAGGTCACAGCCCTACCACATCAAGAAACTGTATCAACAGAACAGAAAGATCCTGCCCTGTCCCCAGCATTGCTGCTGAAGGAATTGGGCACAGTTAGCTTAACTGTACGTTAAGCTGAGTGTAATATTTCCAGTTGTGCACTCTTGCTATATGTCTTAGCTGGCACAAATCCTTCAAGTCACTGGCGTTCCACCAGTAATGCACTCCAAGATGTTTAACTGAAGGGCTGTTAGAGAAACAAATGCTGCAATCTTGGTATATAAGAGAGATTGATATAAAAGTAAAGCCTCAGAAAATGAGTTCAGGAATGAAGGAATGCTTGAAGCAATTCAAGGGAAAACATAAATTGGAGCTTAAAGTTGCAGTCTGCTGTAGCAGGCAAATATACCTATCATTAAAAGGCTCAAGGTTTTTTTTGTAGTCTAATAATTTTGATAACTTTCTCAAAATTTTCTGCAATGATTTAAAATATTCCTCCCCTTCCTCAGTGAAAACAAACTTATTTTCACACTTACCAGCTTTAAGAGTTGAAAAATTTAACCCAGCTCTTACTGTATTTAATTTCCATATGCTATGCAAAGAAAGAACCAAACTAAACCCAAGAAGTGCCTATGGAAACCTTGCAACAGCCCCTGCTTGGATGCCAAGAAGAAATTGCTTGTACATTACAGAAAGTGGAAAGAAACTTCTGAAGACTTCATAGACTCCTGGAGCATCAGAACATCAGACCCCAAGCTGACCCTGACAGATGTTTACATTTTGCTAAGCCATCATGGGTTAACTTGTGTTAGGCTAGAGCAGAGACACACACTTTGAATATGTAAACATAAATAGAGACAATCCAGCACTTTTCTTGCTAGAAAACCAAGGAAATTGTAAGAAACCTACTTTGTGCAGCTGCAATACCAATCTCACATCAGAGTCAGTGAGCGGGTGACTTACACTCCTTGCACATTTGCCTTTTTACAATCAGATGGTAAGAAAGAGCTCATTTTCCAGCCACCTGCAACAGAAGACCAAATTTTTAGTTTCTAGTTTTCAGTATTCCTTCCCCATGAAGAGTCTGACCCAAAGGAAGGTTTGTCATGGAATCTTTGACTTCAGAAGGCCCATGGATGGAAGGAAAAACCTTCAGGGATAGGGGAATAGAGAGGGAATGGGAGAGTGGCAGGAAAAAAACTCACACTGTGAAGAATTCTTACCCTTTTTTGAAGCAGATGGAAGAAAAAAGTGCAGGAGACAGTACATGACACTTATAGAAGAGTTAATGTAATCAAAAGGGATTGCAAATTGAATCAGTATCAGAGGGCTGTTGGTTTATTTGGAGAAAGAGAGCTGCTGCCAGCTGAGAGACAAGATATAGATGGTAGAAATTGCAGAGATATTAGGAAGCAGAGAAAGAAGGGACTTTTGAGTCTCAGGGCTGGGCAGAGGTACGGGTTAATGCAGAGCTTTGAAGCAGGAACATGTCCTTAGTCAAACAGCCACAGTGTGCTCCTGGAATGGAGATGGAGCAGAGGAATGTAACACCTCCTGTCACTCACACACACACAAAACATATTTCCAACCATTAAAACATTCTGTTAGAATTAGGGTAGGAAGCTCCAAACATAGGTAATATCAGGATTCCTTTCTAGGCAGAGTGCAGGTATGCTTAAGATTGAGGGTTTTTTTTCTGGATATCACTGAAGTTTTCAAGAACCCTGCCAGAGCAGTATAGCAAAAATATAACTTACAGTATCAGAAAAGTATCATCATTCTCTGTGTTGTATTCCAGAAGCTGAAGGGCTGTGATTTTATTAGAATACTGCTGTTGCAAGACCACAGAATAATACACAGACATTTTGAGCTGCACTTAAACCTAATATATATATATATTAATACTACGTTTATGTTCCATCATAAACTGACACTGGACAGAATGAGTCACTATTGCCACTGTGACTGCACTTGAACTTCAAATGGAAAAGGGTCTACTATGTGGAGCCTTGCAAAAAGCCCTTTTCCTCTGTCAGGAGTTGCAGCAGTGCCAGTCTCTCTAGTTTCTGACCACCTCCCTCTTCATTAGGCTACAAAGCAAGTTGCCAGTAGGGCTTCTAGAAGCTTCATCCTCTTTCCTTTCCCCAGTTACAGGAACTAGGGAATTCTCCAGTTACAGAGAGAGGATTCACAACACCAGGGACGGCAGTGTCGGGAGAAACCCAGCCCTTGTTCAGACGCCTTGTCAGAAAAGAAAGCTCCTGCTGCCTTTCATGAGGATGACCAGACTTGCTCTCAGCTTTGTACAGCAGTTCTGCTGCCCTGGCAGTATTCCAGTTCTGTTTTCTTTGCTCTGTCTCATCTGCCCCATCGGCAGCTGCCAGGGCAGTTTGGTGGTATGGTACCCAATGGAACACACATGGTCAGAACTGAAAGAAACAACAGCAAAAGACTCTGCAGAACTGAGGAGACTTTGTATTTCTGGTACTGAACAGCCACAGAGACATCGGGGGGTTTTTGCTGCTTTTCTTAGGGTGCCCTAACACGCTTCCCCATGTTAACATGCCCTTAACATGTGGATTTCATATTCTTAGAGATGTCACTTATATTAATGTCACTTATATAAACCTATATTTTTTTTAAAAAACCCTGAGGGCTAAGCCAGTAATCACACTCACTCTCCTAATTCCTCTCCAGATACACACCAAAAAATGGGCTGATGCACAAAGCAGCCTGCACTGTTCCATATACTCACTCTGGGGAACTGCATGAATGAGGCTGGTGTGAGTCCTCCCTCCCTTTGTGGTGAGACAAGCCTCATTTCCTGGATCAGAAGCTCTCCTCTGGTTGTGCAACTGTACCATGAGATCTTGTCTGAAAATACGGTTCTGGGACAATACAACTGAAGCACAACAATAAATATATGCTAGGTGCTCAACCCACTGTAACAATTATGTATAAAATTTAAAAAAAAAGAGAACTGATCATCTTGTAAGGCTTCCTATACCTTATTGCTTAGTCATTCATCCTGGACTGATGAAGTAGACATTCCTTATTGAGACAAAGATAATATTAAATGCAGTACCATGGCCACTTTCATCACATGCAGAAATGAACAAAACCACAAACTTAGAAGAGGGCTGAAAACCAGATTCAAGTGCATTTCTAAAGAAATCAGAGATATTTTCAGGACTGCCGTCATTCCTATTAGTGTTTTTGGATGTTCAGATTTCAGTACTCCCAGCAGTTTTTGCCAGCAAACAAGGTTGCACTGAACAATGTCTACACACACCTCTAAAAGCAAGATAGTCCCTGGACATGAACCTTATTCTCTTGAGAAAGTATTTATTGAAGCTAAGTGCTTCCTCACTTCACCTGCCAAAAAAGACAAGTTATCACACCAACCATCACAAAATCATGAAGACAACAAGAAAAAAGGTTTAAATATATATAGTAGCATATGCCTGGAAAAGGAAGAAATTCCACAAGGGACAAAAGAATCGTAGAGAAGATACAGGACCGAAAAGAACAGATTTGTCACATAAATGCAGTGTTTCAAAAGATCCCCAGTTTAATACTTTGGAAAACAGCAATATCCTCTTCATGGCTCACTGGTACTCCCAGAGGAATTTTGGAAAAAATTCTAGTAAGACATGCTTTGGCTGATAATATCATTGGTTCACTGAGATTTGATTTGATGTTTTCATTCTTTTTTTTCTTTTTGGTTTCTTGTTGTTTTGACTTGTGAGAATGAACACTTGTCTCAAAAACAGGATCTTGGTTACTGAGGAATCTGTTTATTTCAGGCCCTTTTTCCTAACTTGGTATCAGTTGGAACCACTCACTGCTCTTGGTATTTTAGGGGTCTAATTTTAGGCTCTGGTTTTTCAGATGTTGGCCAGAGGCCCCACTTGGTCTCTACACAGGAAAAGTGTATTGGAAGATTTTATTTTATGTCTGGTGCAGATCCAAAGCTTCTGAAGACATATGGATTTCTTTCATTGAGCTCCATAGCTCCAGGTCTGGCCTCCTGCTTGTGATACCAGTTAGTCTCAGCATCTGTGAAGGGCCTGGAAAGGATGTGTGGATCCACCTCACTTCAGGCACTTGCTAAGTGAAGAGCTGCCTCTGATCAGCTACAGTAAATCTAGTGTCCATGGCTGCACAAACAGGCAGAATTCCTTCATTAAAAGGGTTGTTAAACATTGGAATGGGCTGCCCAGGTAGGTAGTGGAGACACCATTCCTGGAGGTGTTCCAGAAACGACTGGACATGGCCCTTAGTGCTGTGGTTTAGTTGACATGGGGGTGTTTGATCAAGGGCTGGACTCCATGAGGTCTGTTCCAGCCTAAATGACTCTGTAAAGGCAATTCCACTGCCCTCAGGAGCCAGCACCCCAGCACCTGCACAATGCAAAGAGCCAACACAACACAAAGAAAAGGGAAGAGCCTGATTCTAATCTTCTCCTGACAGACTTGCTGTGAAATCCATGCCAGTCCTCTCTGCATCCTGATTTAGCTCATACCATCACTGGTACAAGTCTGGCGAGAAATCTCCAAGGGATGAGCTTTGCAGAAGAGGCTCTGCTCTTTGACAAGAAGAACAAAACTTTCCCATAATAAGCAGACATCATCTTAGCTACCAATGTCAACTCTTAATCTCAGGAAAAAGATAACAGGGCTGACTTCTCATCCAAAAAACCCCCCCTGTGTCTCCAAGGCACAGATATTCTGCTGGAACTTTCTACTGCTTCTCCCTCCACGCTGTGTCTCAAGCTGCAGAGCAGCACTGTCAGCCCCTGGACATGGCAGTGCTGTCTCCTCTCACCACATCCACCCAACACATCCCAATACTGAATTCAGCTCTCTGGGGGCAGGTCTCGAGTCCCTCAGGGCTTTCCCCATGCACGAGCAGCACTCACTGCACAGGCGTGGCCTTGGTTTGTATTTGCCACACAAAAGCTGCTTTCTGGTGGAAAGCAGAATTCTCTCCTCACTCAGGGGCTTGCACACGACCAAAGTGGAGTTGCACTAAGGCAGAACGAAAAGGCACCTTTGGAGTGCAACTGTGCTTTAAACTACTTTAACTGCTGCTATTTTCCTTTTTTGTCACAACCATCATATTTCATATTCCCTCTGTCAGGTAGATTATATGCCACATCTGCTTTTTCCCCCCCCAAACAAGAGGCATGTGGACCACTGATGGCTAGCAAGTGCTGGGAAGCAAAACACTGAAGGATCCTCTAGTAACCAGAGGAAAAGAGATGGTAGAGAGGATTATTTGCACAGAACTCAGCTTGGGTTTTCAAACCAGCATTTATAGGTTTGGACAGAGCCAAGAACAAAAACTTTAAAATAGTTATTAGGGGTTTTATGGAGACTGGATGAATGGATGGTTTAAATGGGAAGCCAAATAAATATTAAAAAAAGGATAATCTAAGCCTGGCAGGAGATCTGAGGATCTTGAACAATAAAGCTAAAAAAATAGGAAAATAAAGCTTTTGAAGTGTGACACAAAGCCCCTGGAGTCCAGAAAAAAATGCTTCTATCTCAGTAGTAGAGCTGTTATGCTAGAACCAAGGAACAATTACTGAAGTACTGCCTGATTAACACGAACTCTGCTGTCCTGTGCATTGCACCCTAACCACAGCAATATACTCAGATAAACCATGCACTAAGCACAAAGATGGCATCTGAGAGAAGCTGAAATCAGCCAACAATAACACCAAGTTATACCACTGAGTGGCTCCTTCCACTTTGCTTTATCTAGGAAGCCATGCATATGGATTTCAGCCCTCAGATGGTCACAGTGGTGTCTGTGCTAACCACAGCCACAGCCCTGCAGTGGTGACCTCGTCTCACTTGGAGCTGTGGCTGCAGAGCCTCTGCAGCTGGACACCTCTCAAAACCAACCTACAATCTGTGGGGGAAACGGAAAGCTCCTTGCTCTCATCCCTTCTCTAGAAAAATCAGACACACAAGTAGTGGCTGCAGCTTCTTTGTACCTGAACATCTGCAGTATAAATTGTGCCATGGTCTTTTTGTAGACACAACAGTAGGGAATAACAAATTCATGGCAGAGATGATAATGCTTATGATGCAAACAGGTTTTATGCCAACCAAACTGCATCTCCTGTGGAGTTTTAAAAGCCTTTTATAAACCAGTAGTAGATGTAAAGTGAGTTTTTTTGTTCTAATTAAATTAGTAAATAGGCAAGATGTCCTCAGCCTACTGATAAATAGGGGAAACTGAGGCTGAAAGCAGTGAAGAAATCAGCCAAACAGTGGGAACATCAGGAATCAACCCAAAACTTCTGACTCATGTGCTTGTGCTCATTTGGCAAACACTGCTTTCATGTAAGCCAATTCCTGGTTCTGATCCCATTGCAGCCAATGGCAAAACTTCCATATATGTGAACAGAGCAAAGATTTGAAATTTCAGTCTGTCATCTGCACTTTATACGTTTTTGCCTTTATAGATGGGGCAGATATTTCATTCTGCTCTGTGGTTCAGCCAGCTGGATGGTGCTATGTATATTTAGGGCACAATGAGAAAAATAAATAGCAATTAAAACGCCCCCAAAAAAGTAAAATCCTTTCTTCCATATGGAAGATTTTAGTATTTTTAACGGTAAAATGACTCTTTCACATTTATGGCACTTCCACAGAGAGAACAGTTGCCTGTACCCATTAGCAGCAGCAGCAGGGGCTGAACTGGTTCTCCCAGAGGTCTGCTCCAGCAGCCTGGCAGCTCCCCACAGCCACGGGAGACAGTGGCTTGTGCCCATCTGTACCATGGAAGAGACAGAGCTGCACCCAGTTATCCCCTCTGTCATCTTCTGCCTTTACTTCGCCTTTTAACAGCAATTTATGCTTTCAGAGTGTTTTAAACTATCAGCAGGTGATTACTCTAGCTGATATCCTCGGGGTGGGGTGGGGGGGGAAGCAGCAAGAAAGTTTTAAGGCTCATAAAAGCACAGGATGAAAGAAGTGGAGATCTGGTCCCATCTACACATCACCTGTAATGGAGGAAAAAAGGGAAACCCTGTATCTCATACATCTCACCTCTTCTCCAGGGCTCTCAGTCTGTCAGTGCAGAAACACTGATGGGTCAGTCAGGGATTAGCTGCAGAAGGCTCTGTACCTTCCCAATGAAAACTCAGCTATTTCATTCCAGCATATACACTGGTGAACACCACCCCCACCTTGGAACCCCAAAGTGAGGACAAATCCAGGGTAACTGCTTGCCCCAGCCATTCTGGGGGAAAAAAAAAAAAAAAAAAAAAAAAAGATGTCTGGGGTAAAACTGCTTTGTCTGTAAGGGATGCCAGCAGGACAGGAAGGGGAATGGATGCCTACTGCAGCTGAGACTGTCTTGGAGAGAGGAGATGAATGATCCTGCTGAACATGCTGTCTCCTGATTCCACAGGTGAGGCTCCAGTCAGCACGTTGCCTGGGTCTGCTCCACAAGTTAAGCACAAACAGAACTCTCTCTATCACCCTTCTGCTCCTGCACACATTTGAGGGGACCACAAGCAACTTCACCTGGATCAAGCTGATTGTGTCACCATGCCATGAGTATAGTACACATTTTATTCAGCCCTGCAAAGGAACCAAGACCCTGGAGGTCAGCAGGGTGGGGCTGGCACAAAGCAAAGTGGGGGGACCTGTAACCTTAGAAGTTCTTCCACAAACAGTGCCCTATGATCCCCTCCAGTTCCCGATTCTCAGAGTGAGAACAGGTGGGAACATCCTCTCTCTCCCCCAGAGTAGAAGGTTTCAGTCATTGAACAGCTCAGGCTTCAGCAGAGTGTGCATGTGCAAACATGCTCACAACTCTAATGTCCAAATACTCCCAAACCCAAATGACATCAGGATTTTCTTTAATTATTGTATTTTTAAACCCTTGATTTTCTTGTGGTGGTGGCCTGAGAGCCATTGGAGACCTTGGGGGGTGGAGGGCTGCCAAATACAATTGTGGCCTGGGAATATTTGCCAGCTGGACTATGAGATTTATTTTTCATTCTCAATTTTCTTCTTTCCGTGTTCTCCTTTCAGATCCTGTGCTCTGGCTTGCTGGGGTCTGCAAATGCCCTGATCTAGAAACTGCAAACCCAGACTGCATTGCTGCATCAGTCCCTGCAACTGAGAGCCATTGCAACACTGAGCAGCAATTTGAGATACCAGGAATCCTGCCTTTAACAGCCTGCACTCACTAGTCACAATTCCCATTGAACTCTGAATGCCCAGGTTTGCTCCTGTTTGCACCCTTTCAGCTTTAACAGCTACTCCTGGTTTATATGAGGAATACAGTTTGGAATCTGGGATTCATTTCCTATTCTAAAGAAAGAAAAAGAAAAGAAAAAACACAGTTTGGATCCAGCTATCTTGCAGGCTGAAATTCTGTTCTGCATTTTTTCCTTCCCATGCTGCAGCCTCCTCTGCTCCTTCTGCCTATTTTCAGATGAACTGCTGAGATGCTGAAATTCAAACTACATGAATGTGCATCGTATCTGTCACTCACAAAGACTGTGCTAGTGCAGTATCTTCCTACCCACCCTTCCTACATCGAAGTAAAATCCTCTGTGTGCCTGACACAGTGAAGACTATTGTGCAAGTACAACTGGAATTCTGCACAGAAGAGGGAAAGTGCTGCAGCAGCTGGTTCTTGAGGCTGCTGCCCACCATGGAGAGGTGCAATACTACCTTGAACTCAATCCCCAGCTGATGTGCCAGCACAAAGCACCAAGACCCATCCTTTGGAAAAGACACAGGGTGTGAGGCGAAAGATGTTGATCTGCTCCAGCTGGCAGAGAGGCAGCACTCTACCAGCTGCACACAGAAAGGAGAGCTGGAAGAGTATTTTGGATCTCACAGGCCTCCACCATGGAGAAGGGCTGAGAACAAAGCCCTTTTATGTAGTAATCTTGAGGCATTGTCAGCAGCAGAAGGCTGAAGGGAACGGCTAAAGCAGGAGGAGAACATTACAGATGCTAATAAGCAGCAATCACATAATTGTTTGGGACAAACTGGGGCTGAAGATGAGCTCCTCTGTAGAATCTCATCAACATGAGCTACCTTGCCAGGGACTGAAGGGACACATACAGCCTTCATGCTCTCAGAACAAGACATGAAACAGCATAGGTGGAGAGCCTGAAGATTGCCATTTCCTGCAATTCTTGCAAAAGACTCTCTGTGGCCACTTTGTAATCAGTTTGGTGCCATCTCCTTTCTGAACTCTTTTGCCTTTTCCTCATGAGTCAGCTCCTGCAGTACCCAAAGCAAAATAGATCCACCTCTTGGATAAGAGAAAACTTGCCCTATACACTGGTTTTATCTTTAGTAACCTGAGCCAGCAAGATACCTAAGCACCAGGTGGGTTTTCACAATCTTGTTACGAGAGCAGGAAGGGGAAGCCTTACTGGCAGGCAAAGCCTAGACATACATTGAATGGCACAGTATGGATATCCTTCCTCCAGCCCCAGCTGTCGCCAGTAACTTTTCAGGTCCTGATGCACCAATGGGACACAGTATGAAAAACACTTGGAACCCACGGTCTTATTTGGAGACTTTGTCTTATTCCTCACCCAAATTAAACTGTTCTTCTGTGAGCCTTACCAGCAGTTTCACAGCACTTCGGTCACTCCTTTCAGAAAGGAGGAGAATACTCCATTATCTGGATATGCCACAAACACCAAACGAGGACCAGCTCACATGAACAAAAGCAGAAGCACACTACATCTGTGCGTGTCCAAATTATCTGGCAAAAAACAAGTCCACTCGGAAAGAACAGATAGACAAGGACAAAACAGAGGAGTTATTTCCTCACAAAGCACATTCTTAATAAATAACTTGACTCACTTTGCTAAGAATAATTTGACTGGAACATTGGACTTAAACTGTTTAAAACTTTTATTTTCCACTTGCTCTTCATGCACAGATTCTGCGACAATTTAACTTGTTTTTAGTGGATTAGGGACCAGAATTACACCCCAGCATTGCACTATTAAGCAGCAAAATTACCACTGTTCCTCTCTGTGTGCCTCCTCTCTGTTTTAGACTTCCTCACTGGTATGCAACATATTTCTATCCAAACAGAAATCCTAAAATGCAACTGTAGGGTAAGATATAAAGTGCCCTACATGGCTGATCAGTATGTAAACAACCACAGCAAAAGTTGCTTGCTAACCTCCTACCACTCAGCAGCAGAACTAAATTCTAGAAGGCACTTCCTTCCCCTCACCCCATCCCCTCAGTTTTCCTTTTCCTCCAACCTATACAGCTTCCACGTACACAGTTTCATTTGCAGAAGGTTTTAGCTCATCCATCTGGGTCACATATCTATGGGTGATACCGGTACAAGTTAAATACTTAAAAGAATCGTGGGGGTTTGCACTGCATTCCTGTCCAGAGTAAAGCTCCTGATGGCATGCAAGCTCCATCAGCAGCCATACACCCTACCAGGTGACCAGGCACAGAAAGCAGATTTCCTTGCCATCTTCTGGGGCTTTTTCTTTCCCTCACAAGATCTGTTGTCAGAGGAAGGGAGTTCAGAGCTTCTTTCCTTCCACCAGTGGATTGGTTTCACTTTGCTACATTAATAGGAATTGCAGGTGCACTTCAACCCAAATGTTCATTTCTTCAAACAGCAGAAAAGGCTACACACACTTGGGGAGAAAGAATATCCATCTGTTCATGGAATCTTAGCTTTCAAGAGGAAATGTGCAGCGGAAAAAGAAGGAATGATAGGGGAAATTAAATTAAAATGCAGGAAAAAGAATATTAGTAACAGACGGGAACTTTTACCTGTAGTGCTTGCCAAAATGTTTTCATGATGCTCAGTGAGAATACACAGGTGTGCAGGAAGCCCAGCAGACTATCCAAATACGATGCCGAGTTGCCAGGTTCCAGGGAAGTTGTCCTGCAACTGTAGCCTTAGAGAACTTAGCAGCTGAGTCCAGCTCTGATCTTGGTGGCTCTCTTGCCCCTTATTTCCCTAGGCTGGCAGGACAGCCCCTGGGGCATTCCTGCAGTATCTCCTGGTTCTCCTGCCAAATGGTCTGTGGCACCTTCAAAGGCGCCGCGAGCGGAGCGGGGACGCGGGGCAGCGCTCACGGGCACGGCAGAGGCTGTTCGTGACAGACAGCCTGGGAGGCTGTTTGCTCTTACAGTCCAAGCTGCTTGCTCAGACCCACAGAACTGCCCAAACACTGCCAGCCTGCACTCAAATAATTTGCAGAGCCTTACTACTGTGCACTGCAGTTCCATTTCCAGATATTTCACCAGTTCCTTGTACAGCAGCACGGAAACATCCCTATCTCCACAGGTCACCTGCCTGATACACCTGGATTGTACTTACATCAGCAGAGAACAATGTTTGAACAGCCAAGGCTGCAATGCTGGTGCTTCAGTTCATATAAAAAAACAGAGAATTTGCTAAAACACCAACCACACATAAATATTGTATAAAAATTCTTTTCCCATCCTTTTCCACTCCTTCCCGTAAGTTCACTGGAGTGGCAAGGTTTCTGATACAGACACCAGCACTTGGAATAAAACTTGGCAAGTTCCACATCACTCATTTCATGCACCACAGTGCTGCATGACATTAACAGCTTCCAGCCATATCATTGACAAGAGGAAAATAATTCCTTCTGTTAGCAGTGACCTTCCAAGGTAGTGTGCTAACATAACAGCCTTTTTTTATTTCATTGATTTTCCCAAATCATCGTCAGAATTCCTGGTAATAGGTTCATTAGTCTCACAATAAAGAGATGATTAATACAACCACCAAGAAGAGAGCAGGAGCAGCTGCAAAGAACATGAGAACACAAAGATGATGTGATGTGAATGACAGATAAGCTTGGGTCACAGGTGGTGCTGCCCAGTGCTGTTCCCCGCTCTGTGCTGTTATAAATTGGGGTGCAATCAGGCTCACTCCCACGTGACCTAACTGACCATTCCCCAGTCTGATCATGCACCTTGCCCAGTTCTGGGCTCTGGGCACAAAATTTGTACTTGAAGGCCTCACAGTTTTGCCACTTAGCTCCACGCAGTTCAGCTCACCACGTGCTGTTGACTTTCACCCAAACAAGCCCAGTTACTGTCACTGCCCACACTCATCTCTGCTGGCCAAACTCTCCCTTACCACCACTCGTCCACATCAGAGAGAAAAATGCTCACCTTTTCAGCTAATCACCCCGAAATGGACAGAAATGCAACTGAAAACTTACCAGCCTTGGCATTACCTGAAATTGCTATTTTCCTATTTTTGTCACCTCCACATCATTCCCCCATCTGTAAGTGGCTATACTAGAAATAATGTCTCTTGAAAAAGTCTCCTGCTTGGTTTGCTTAGGATGCAAACCAGTCGAAGCACATGTTCATCAAAATTGTCTCACTTTCTCAAGTAAAGAGCAGCAGCTTTGAACAGGGTTTACAACAACAAAGATTTAAAGACAGATAAAAACTGTACTAAAATAGCAATTGCTGATATCATGGTATTGTGACCTCTTGAAGACTTAGACTAACACCATCTATCCATGCTTTCATTCCTACATATTCCTAATTTCACTCTACTTTATCTACGTCCTACCAGACTGTGGACTCTTAAGAGTGTTATTTTTCTATTTCTCTTACAGGCTGGGATTATAGAGAACAAGTATCACAACAAACTCCTCTGTGCATCTCAGAATCTTGAGGAGACAGGAGTACACCCAGAGCAAGAGGCCCCGGGCTCGGGGGACTCAGCAGCAGCTGGGCCATCTGTGCTGCTCTCCTGCCATGGTCATGTTTAATGCTTTCCTGAGCTACACCTGCATGCCAAACTGGACAAATTCACACCCTCAGGACCTGAGAGAAGCAGTTTTAATGCTCTCGTGCAATCTTCTTTGGCTTGCTTTTGCTATTTGTAGTATCGCTATGGAAACCAAACGTGACACTGGTGATCTTTATTCAACATGTGCCTTCCCCAGACATGATCTCAGCTAACTTGTGTATAACTTAAGCCCAGCCCATTCTTTCCCGTACAGATACCCAGGAAATCAGGTTGAACTGGAAGGTAAGGGATGATAGCTGTGACTGGATAATTTTTGTGTCCCATCCATGAAGAGCTCCAGGCCTTCGGAGCTGCAGCACCTGTGATGCTAACACAGTACGTGGTATGTTTGTTATAAAGAGAATAATAACACCTCTTGCTGGAAAGTCTCACTGCACTTTGCAGCAGGGGGATGTAATTACCTACCAGAAATGGAGACAAAGGGATGGGGTGGGACTCCTCTAAGATCATCCACCTAATCTGGAGCAGCTGCCAATCTTACAGTTCAGGACTTCTGTGTCCCTACCCAAAGCTTCCTCCAAGTGAGCCTGACAATAAAACACACTGGACTAGATAAAAATACAGCCAATTCTGTCTCAAATCCAGGCTCTGCTCTACCCTTCCATAGCAGCTGGCACTTTCTTTTTAAAGCACTCACCTTAATCTCTGAATAAAATGACCACTGTGTGCCAGTCCTTGGTGTTGGTTACTGTCTGTGGAAAAGCAGGGTTTTAGTTTTGTAAAATCTGAGGGTGAAAAAAAACCCCAACAAACCAACCAAACCAGAACTTTTTACTTTTGATTCAAATTCCTCCAGAAATTATTCTGGCCTGCTTCTTAGCCTGTGAGCCAACAACGGGTGTGGGATGAATTTTTCATGGCAATATTAAAGTACAATTAGCAATTTTCTGAGCTTGATGTTTTCTGCACTTTTCCTCACAATTGACCTCTTTGCTGGGGATATGTGACCTTTCCCCATTCAGAGGTGGATTCACACTCAAGGCCAAGCTCTGTGATCACCCACACAGCTACAACTCACAATGTGGATGCAAAGTTCAACTGATTCACACCAAGAAACACCAGCCATGCAGGGCAGACCCTTGGCTTATGTTCAGGCTGGCCCTCCTGCATCTGGCTGCAGCCACAGGGTGAGGCAAATGTGAACTTATGTCACTTTTTACAGAGTGGCCAGTGGCACCAGTAAGCCACCGTGCACCACCCAGTCTGGAGGAGCCACCCCTGTGAAGGCTCTCACCTCTCTGCAAGTGCAGAGTAGTCAGACCCAGCTCAGCATGCAATAAAGGAAGCTTCACTAAGGCAGCAAGACCTTACATGAAGGGAGAGCTGAGCACCTGCATCAAGAAGTGATCATGACTCAGGGATCTGCAATAATTTGTCAAGTCACAGCAATGTGAGCATTTATCCAAATTCAAGTGATTTCCCAATAGTTACAAAAGAAGCCCAAAGCACAACAGAATGAAAAACTTCTCTGTTTCCCAGAATCTCAAATACCAAGCCCAGGTTCCCTTTCCTCCCCTGATAATGAAAAATAGCATTCAGGTGTATCCTTTTATCAGAAAACCAGTACTTCTCTCATTGCTCCACCATCAGAGTTTTAAAAGTATCATTCATTTAAACAGCTCCCAAAAGCACTGAATATGTACTAATGAAGATTAATAGCAGATTTGCAGTAACAAAGCTTGGAAAGGGTACTTTTAGAAATTAACATCCCACCAAAAATACATTTTCAGCTGTACATGACTAATTCCATGGCTGTCCATTGCAGGGTTTCTTGGACTTCAGAAATAAATGTAATGCAGGCTGTGGTTTATAGGGCTGGATGGGACCTCAGTGTGGCAATTTCTGTGCAAGACAAGACTTCCGTGTTACAGGATTTGCCATGTTGTCAAAGCACTTATGCAATCTCTTGAAAGGGAAACAGAGTTTTACACAACTGAGAATCATTATTCCACCTTGCAGCATGAAGCTGCTCTGCACAGGTAAGTGACCAATGGGAAGAAAGCAATTCTGCAATTTCTGGTGACATTTGGGTTTACAATGCTCATTTCATATATACACATCTAAGTGTGAGACCCTGAGATCAAGCTCCATGTTAGGCACTAAGAGAACTGTGAATTATATTAGTCAGAAGTCAGATGCTTCCATCACCCCCCGAAGTTATGTGAGGCCATTAACTGTCTGGTGCCACTCTAAATGGTATGCTACACCTCATTATTCACACATTTTCCTTAGGGGTTACAAGAACTTAGCATTTAAGAGCTCCCAGTGAAATCCAGCCCCACTGCACAGAAAAAAAGAACAGGCATCAATATTGAATTTTCCAGAAATCTGAAGCTAAAAGTTTTCACAGGTTTTGAAGGAAGTAAAAAGAGTGGGGATAGGATGCCCAGCAGTTGCCAGAATCCACCAGCTTTGCTCTCCAGTTTGCTCTGTCCCAGCAAACGCATGTGCAGTGCAGAGTGGTCTGAGTCAGCCTTCGCTAGGAGGGAGCAGCACTGCTGACAGAATAACATCCTGCAGGTAGCAGCAGAACTTGCTTTGGTGAAAGACTTGATCTCACCTTGACCACAGGCAAAGCTGGAGGGTCTTGCAGCCAACTGTTACCCTGAGCAGTGGGCAGTGAGTGCCTGGCAGGACGAAGTGGAATTGGTGTGAGTTTCTACAGAAAATGTCTCTGTTGAAAAGTTCCCTGTGTGCCTGGGTATGGCAGAATTTAACTCCCAAGAAGCTCTGCCAACCACAGCTGCTGTCAGTAAACTCCACACTGCTGAGAAAGGACCCATGATAGGGGGAGCACATGAACAGCAGCTTTGCAGAAAGGGGATAAGCAACTTCAGTTCAACTGCAGCAAAAGGAAATGGGATGGCTTGGCCCAGCACCTCTTCCAGTTCACACTGAGTGCCCAGGGCAGTTACTGCAGATGATACTAGGCCCAAAGACAAATAGACCACACTCAGAGAAGCTTACCTCTGGATTTCAAGTGTGCTCTAACTGCAGAGCTCCTACACAATTTACCTTTTCAGGTATTCTGCCAAAGAAATCCAGGTACAAATTATGGGACAAAGCCCAGAGAAACACAGAACTGCTATATATTAAAGGTGGAAGCTGATTTCCCTCTGTTTCTCTTGTTAGAGAGGTCAATCCACCTGATTTCTCCCATATGTTGTTCCTGCTCAGGCTGACACTTGCATCACTTGCAGCCAAAGAGGAGCATCAAACTGGTAATCTTCCATTTCTGGCAGCAGACACACAAACAGCAAGGCTGACTAAATGCCCTCAGTAACGTTTGGTTTATGTATGAGTTGACAGCACTCTGACACTTACAGGAGGTATTAAATACCTCATAGAATTGGGCCAATAGCCAGGGCACAGATCTGGCACATGGAAAAGAATAAGTGGAGTATCTCCTTGTAACCACAGCAACTTGAAAAACACAATGAAAACAGTGCATATCCCCGCAGAATTGCTGAGGATGAACAGACATATATTTGTGAAATAGTGAAATAAATATTATAATGATGCTCCTGAATTGCAGAACAGATCCTGCTTCATGCATATGTGAATGTCAGAAAGCCAGATGTTGTCTATTGATACTGAAACCTCCTATAATCCCCTAAAATTTGTTGGATAACATTCAGGAACTGATTGTACCAAAGCTGAAAGCAACAAGAACAGCCCTGACACTTACACAACTAAACACAGGGCAATACTGACAGTATTTCAGAACTTGCTCTTAATCAAACTTGAATGGCTTTTTTTTAAAGGCATATTTATTTACTTCCATGGATTGTGTGGTATCCACATTACCAGAGTTTGCATCAAGACAGATATGTAGAATGTAGTGCCAAGACAGAAGGGTAATTGAATGTCTTGAGATAGGGACTCTGATGCAGAAAATATGAAATTATTACACACTCCATCAGGCTCTTCACAACAGCTGCAGAGCAGAAACTATAAACTAATTATTGGAGATAAAAGATGTGATCATAATAAAAAATACAGTAAGAACAAGAGTGTCCATGGTCAGAACCAAAGTGGCAATGGTTAGTGGATGGCCCTCTTGGGTCTTGCTGAGTTACAACTTTCTCATACTGTGTCTATCTAGTGATGAGGCCAAAAGGAATTATTTCCTGGATCAATCAGATACTACAGCAATACTTAGTTTAGTCTTCCTAAAATTCTCCACTGAGCCTGTCTGATTTTCTTGTTAGAGTCAGAGTGGGGACACATTCAACTAAAAAGAGGATGAAGATGAATCTTTATCCAAAACTTGAATGAAAGCCTTGGGATTCATGAACTTCTCATCAATATTTTCTAAAAATATTGCTAAAATTTCTTTTTGCATTTCCTTGATTTCAGACATTACTGTTATTAAAGGTAGGCATTACCTTGAAGATATGAAAAATATCAGGTTATGAAGAAGTTTGCCGCAGTACAGAGTTCTTTAATCTGTGGATTTGCCTAGAGAGTAAAAGAAGTCTCAAATACACATAAAAAAACTAATGATGATAAATAACCTGTGATGGGTTCAGTTTACAAGAAGAAAGCCCAGTATTTCAAGACAATCCATTTGTGAACTGTTCCATGGTAACGGTAGGAAAACCCGGGGGCATGGCATCATTGTGCTTATCACTATTTGTCTCAGTTTCACAGAACCCAAGATTCAACAAGGGCCAGGAGGAATCTTAGGAGGTCAACCTGATCCAGATACTTTCAGTGCTGCAGATCTCAGACCCCTCTTGGTCAACTCATATTGAGCTTTGTTGCCTTTCCACAAGAAACCTTTGCTGGGAATTGCAGTTAGACACAAGACAGAGATTTGCACGTACGTGTTGCTGTTTCACGCTGGTGAATCAACTCCAGCCTCACCAGATCCTTCCAGAGGCTCATAAAAGAGGACAGAGATCCCTGCTTTATGGGAAATGGACCACTGAGAGGCCAAGTGAGATGCCCAAAAGAAAACACACAGCCTGCAGTAGAGCCAGAAAAAGAGTCATTGAAACTAAGTGTTGTCAGGTGTTCATTGAAAAACTGCAGAACTGGAGAGCTTCTGATCCTAAACCAGTGATACAAGTGGAACGCAAATGCCACACACTGTTAACAAGGTCCATTTCCATCATAAGCATACATTTATCTCATCACCCTCTCTCTTGGACCTGGATTTTTTCACTGTAAGTCACTAACATGTCACAACAATTTCCTGACTTGATGCCAAAGAAGCTGCTGCTTGTGATTGCTTTAAATATGTCAAAGCACTGCCTTGCTTTTTGGTTTGTTTGTTTTCTTAAAAATATTTTTTACCTGATAGTTTTTGCCATAGACGTGGCAGTTCAGTAAGAAAACAGACAAAAGCAATTCTTCTAACATATGAAAGTCCTTTTTTAATTTAAATGTGGTGATTCTTTAAGCAAAGTATCTGAATTTTTTTTTTTTTTTGATAGATGAAAACTGTGGTGATGGTCACACATCAGGGGAATAACTCTGAGGCAGGTCCTGTTTTCTGCAGAAATGCCTGTGCTCAGAATGGGGAGTGCCTGGTACACAATGTCCTTTAATCACCTCCATGGGAAGAAAGCCAGGACAGGCTTTCACTCCAGACTTCCAGCAAGACTCTCTCCATGCCGCTGGGCTGTTCCAGGTACTCATTCCCTGTGAAATCCAGGGGTAAGGACCCTGCTGCAGGGGGTGCAGAGCAAATCACTGGCAGAGCCCGGGAGACAGAGCAGCAATTCTGTGCTGACCAGACACATGGACACGTTTTACCTTCCATCACAGTGTAACCATCAGAACACAGCTCACTGTCACTTGGAAAAGAAGCAACAAAGGGGTCCAGTGCCTCAGATGTCTTGCAACAAGCAAATGCAAGGGGCTGGTAGATGCAACCTGCACCAGGCACTGTGGAGGTGTAGTTAACAGCAAAAACCATCCTTACTTATAGAGAGGAAAAAAGGCTAAGAACTGCCTTCAAATATTTCAGGGACAATTAACAGAGTTTCTGCTTCCGTTTATTTTTAATTCCTTTCTGGCTTGTCTTCTTTTAAAATGTAAACTTGTGAGATAAGAACCAAATTAAGTCCAGTTGAGTATTTCAATTTTTCAAAGGGCAAAAAATTCCCCAATGAATAAGATAGTCCCACACAACAGCTCATTTATATTCTAGACAAAATGATGCTGAAAACTCAGCAATGACAACCCAGTAATTTAGAATAAAACATATCAGAGAGGCATGGTAATGCTCCCCTTATCAAGTGCTAAAACAAAAGAAGTAGTGCTGTAGTGGTTCAGTTGAAAATATCTCTTACCATGTGGAAAGCTGAAAATGTGCAGGTTGGGAGAAAACGTCCTCAAACATATCTCTGGTCTAACATTAATTCAAATGGCAACAGAATTGTCATTTTTCCTTTCAATGCTGCTGTCATTAAAAAGCTTTGTGTACTGAAGGGAACCTGACCAGTCAAATCTGGGAACAAAATTGAGTTGAGGCAAATAGACCACAGAGATGGCAAAGACCCAGTGAGACATTTAAAAAAAAAAAGAAAAAAAAACCAGGTTTTAGTAATAGATTAGTAATATTAATATAGGTATATCTCTCCAAACTAATATATATATATATATATATAATAATTTTTCATGTTGACAGCATCAGTTTAAAGATGACTCCATGGCTGTTAGCCAAAGGTTTGGAGAAGTGTTATTTGGCCCTGTAAGTCACTATTATGGAGACAAACCCCACTCTTTCAGGTTATTTGGTGTGCATGGCAGCATAAATGTGATTTTTGCAAGGCTGGCTCTATCTCTGGAGTTAACTCTGCCCTCTCCAGTGCAAAGCTGACATCTGCCAGTGCCAGTCTTCCTTCACTTGGGTCAAATGCCTCTCAGAGCTGATGCTGGCAAGCAGCAAATTCTCAGCTTGCTGCTCTCCCCTGAGAGTTTTTATCCTCTGCCTTTCACCTGAGAGCAAAGGGAGAAATCTAAATCCACTGCCTTAATCTTGCTGCTCTAGTGAAGTTCTCCATCACCCTCAAGCACCACCAGATCTAAGCAAAGCCAAACCAACCCTCTGGAGTGACAGTAACCCTTTCCACATAAACAGTCTTCCAACACTGGTTTTTCCATTAGGTTCTTGATCCTTTTGGCATGCACTGCTCTGACTTTATGAAACGAAATCTGAAACGTCTTCCTCTTGAGGAACAAAAGGCTTTTGTATGCAACACAAAGCACTACAGCTGCAAAGGGGCCGTGTCTGTGTGCCAGAAGTGGCAGGACCTGTCTGCACATGCACCACGTCCCCCTGCCAGAGGGCAGCTGGAGCACCCAGCAAGAAGCTGCACATCAGAGATCCCAAAGCAGCAAAGAGAAACATCCAAGCTTTCCAGACACTTTCTGCAGCTGAAGAACCTGCATTTGACTCTCACTATCCCTTTGAAGGCTCAGGTGTTGCAGCTTTGCAGAGGCAAAGGTACCTTCTGCAGCCTGAGGGGCAGCGCTGGGGGGACCTCAGGCAGGACTGTCCCAGCTCTCTGCAGGGTGGGACAGGGCAGTGACCTGGGGGCTCTGAAGTGCATTCCTGCTATCTCGATGTGGTGGGGAAGGAGTTGCAACCAGAGCTCGGAGCACAAGGGCAAATAATGACTTTGGGTTGGCACCCTGTGGTAAGGAAGGCAGGAAATGCCAGATCTGGTCAGTCCAACAGATAATTCTGACCACAACTCACAGGCTGGGACAGGGGCCTCTGCTGTGGGCAGTGAATCACCAACCAGCCCAGAGACATTTCCTTCCATTAGTCAGGGGAAAGCCTCAAGAACGAGAGTTTATTCCACTTCTGGTTTTAATTTCTACTTTGTGGTTAGCCTTGAAAAACTAATAAACGTTTAGCATATCTACCACATAATTCTGTGCTTGCCTGCCTCTATAGGAGCTGTACTGAGCAAACACTCACTCATAACAGACTTTAAATCAAACTGACAGTCATTTGTCTGCACCAAAGAAATATTTTTTTTTTGTCCAGTGACAGCTTTTCAACCCCTAATAAATTTGAAATCAATCACATAAATCTGAAAATAGAACAGAAAAATAAATTTGCTAAAATATATGTGTGTGCTTATGTGTGCAGATTCAACACAGGCTGGAAGTCTTCTCACAATTAATTAATTCTAAGTGTTTTCCAGTTTTTAAGAATGCTGTTCTCCTGCAGCCAGTCCAGCCACACAGTGGAAGGCTCCTGAAATTACATCAGCCCATTTTTCATCACTTCCCATGTATTGGTATTGTAACTCTCTTAAATTACCAAGATGCTGCTATCCTTCAGTAGCCTATAGGTTCACCCAAGGCTAACACCCTTCAAATTACCTATACTTAATACCCCTAACAATCAAAAGCCCAGGACATGGTTTCCCTCAGCTGAACACCCCTTCCCATTTCCAGATCTTCTCTTCCTCCATCACTCACAAGCCCAAATAATACATGACAGTTCACATTAAGCTGCCTTTCTGTGACAGTTCTGAGATGATTCCTCAAAGAGCTGCAACTCCCTTTGTGCAGCAGGTTTTTAATGAGCTTTAAGGAGGGCTTTATAACCTCTCAGGATCAATCTGAGCCCTTATAACCACTCCTCAATGAGCTGCTTTTCAAATAAAGGCTTGTGGTTTTCAGCTAGGAAGATGCAGAGCTGTGCTAGTTATCTAAGCAGTTGTTGTAGTGAGAGAGGAAGGAATATAAAGACTGCCCCAACCTGAGCTGGCAGCTGGGCTTCCTGAAAGGAGCACCAGGAAAACCACAGAACGTGGTACAGAGGGTTCTGTAGGATACAGAAGCCTGAGCGAGGACAGAGCCAGCACATGAAGGGATGTCACCGAGCCAAGGTGCTGCCATTATCTCCAGTTTCCAGCAGGATGTTCTGTGTATGTACAGGCTGCAGACTGTCCCGAGGCTGTGCCACGGGGTGTGCAGGGAGAAGGGCTGGCGTGGGAGGGGAGTAATGGGATATGGAACAGCTCGTTCCAGAGCCCTGGTTTGTGTCCATCACATCTCGTCAGGGGCCTTGGGTGGAATCGCTGCTTTGCTGACGTCAATGGCAAAACTCCCGCTATTGTTTGCCTGGGCCAGGATTCACCCACAAGAGTTTCTGACACAGGAGCAATCTTCATAAGCCCACAGGTGGGTCTCCCCTGTGATCTACAACAGACAGCTCACTGTCCCACCAGTGTGACACAACCTTTTGCTGTATGTGTGAGAGGCTGCATCAGAGGGGACAGAACATACACGTATACATATACACACACACATACAAATGCACTGTTGCCATCCCCACAGCAGCAGCAGCAGCATCCTCTAGAGCTGCTTAGGGCAGAAATCTGAACAAAGTCCAATGCCAGCTGTAAGAGAAATCACACCAAAAGCAGCTTGATAAATAAACATTGAACAAGCATCAGAATTTTGCTAAGCACGTAGGAAAGACTGTTTCAAAAAACCCAACTGAACAAAAACCAACCATCAAACAACAACTAAAATAATACCAAAACACTAAAACCAGAATTCTCTGTGTTTTATGCACTCAAAAGAACTTCAGTCAAAGATCTTTCTCAATAAATGAGCTGCACCTTCATTTACAGTACCTGATCGGGTTTAGAGCAAGTCACTGTAGCAACCTGACTATAATTACAGCAATAGAAGACACTGATCCCAACACTGTAGTGTTACACATCTGTCACTAAACATGCAATAAAGCATCTGCAGCGCGTCCCAGCACTCAAACCCCATCATTCACTGGAGCTGGATGGAGGCAAAGTCTTTATTACCGTGACAGATTAGAAGGTCTGCAGGTGCCTAGCACGCCAAGAAAGCATTATGCTTTGTGTCACTGGATCTGAGAGAGGTGACACACATTACAGCAGACTATTGCCATGCAGAGAAAAGGCCAAGTTACAGCTGTAGCTACTATCCCACTCTGGAGCAGACTGTCTAACAAGGCAGCAGGAAAACAGGGATGGATATTTAGCCAGTCCCCAGTTAGATGTACTTATAAGTTAAATAATGCAAAATGTTGCTTGCAGTATTAAAGCCACAGTGTCCTTCCCACAGGTCCCTTGCTCTGCCTTAACACACAATGGATGTTTGCTCCTGCCTCAGTTTCCCTCAGGTGAGCTGGCTAATCATAACTGATTGTACATCTTCTTATAGATAAAATAATAGTGTTTGAACTAAATTACAGCCTGGTTTGTGTGCAGAATTTTACACTGACTATAAAGACTGCTTCTGGAAATGGTCCCCAAAACAAACCTGCAGCTTTACACTTCCTGCAATTCCTCACTGACTGGAATTTTGCTTTAGCAATTATATGGAGGCCAAGCACATAGTTTGGGAAGTGTTGTAAAACTGATAAAATCTGATCCGTATTTTAACATTAGTCAGTCTTGCAGTTATATAAATGTCAAGCAAAAGGATCCTTAAATATGTGTTTCCTACACAAGAAAGTTACAAGAACAGTGATTCAGGTTTGAGTACCAATGACACGTTGCACAATTCAAACCTGTGTTTACCTCAGGCAGCTCTCAGCACGCAGCAGAGCAGCATAAGGCAAATGGAATTCTCTCTTCACCCCTTTCACATACTCTATACTGCACAGCAAATTCTACCCCCTGGATTTCCACTTCCCAGAGTTATAATCTGAGATCACTATAGAAAAATATACAGAGGAATTAAACTCTAGACTTGATGGGCTGCTCCAGGAATATTTATTTCCCGACAGCTTCCTGTGAAGTAATTGAAAAAGCAGGATAAGCCAGCACTGTGTTGCCACACTCAGATGTGCTGCTAAGTGTTACTGCACGTGGTCCCATCAGCTGGGGGATGGCGATCCAGGGGCTCTCCGTTTGACTTCCGATGGGCAAGTGCCCCTGAACTTGTTTGCTGGCAGCAAAGTCTCTACAGTCTCTGTGGGATTACATGGCTCCTGCAGTCCTCATTCCCCTTAGCTGGAAATGCACAGGACCCTGCTGCCAGTGGAGAGTGAGCAGCAGAAGGAACGCAGCAAGGGCGATTGGCAGGGGCTGGAAAGAACAGGGGAGTCTTCTCCCTTCCATCAGACAGCTCTCCCACTAAACCTTATCCCACAGCTCTGACACCCTCAGAGAGCCCAGGCGATGAGTTAAAAAGTAGTCAAAAGTAATTGAAAAGAACTGGCAAAAATTAATGCTTGCAGCATGCTTGACTGATGGCACACTAAGGTGAGAACAGCAGGAACAGGGACAACGTTAATTACACTTCCAGTTTTCAAATACACTTATTCTGTGTTACTGGATTAAACAATTACTCTTCGTAGCACTCATAATAAAGTATAGGTTTTCCATAACTGTTACTGTATCTGCTCAGCACTCATATGTGGCATTTCAGTCATTTCTGTTGATCCCTAATGATCCAGCATCACACAGGCTGTTCCCAGGAAACATGTGTTTCTGTCTCTCTAGCTGTCCACAAATTAAAATGGAGTCCCAGAACAAAAGAAACCTGATTTGCGAGGAAATCCAGATCCAGATTTGAATTCAAGTCCAAATGTCACATCTGGTTTAAAGAAAATAAAATAATCACACACACATTACACATACAGAGATCTGCACTCCCCTGGCGTTCCACACCAGGGGCTAGGATGTGTTTTACCTTTATCCAGTAGTCTTCCTAGATAATATATTTTCTATTAATTTCTATCTTTACTCACAACGTTTTCAAAGAAAATAATGTGTGTCTTACTGGGGGAAACGGGATAAAGCCAGGGGAGAGTTCAGACACTGCGAAAAAGACTCCCTCGTCCCCAGGCTGCTCACTGGAGCTGGATCATTCCCTCCCAAGGCCAGGTAAGGCAAAGCCCCTGGCTCCCGGGAATGCCCTCCGGAGGCGGCGGCCGCGCTGCGCTCGGTGCGCCCAGCGCACGCCGTGCCGCGAGATGGGGCTCTGTGCGCACGGACAGGGCGGACGCGGGCAGCCCGCAGCATTCCCGAGGTATGCTCGGCCACTGGCGGCAGCATGCAGCAGCACTGAGGCTCCTACTCCACCTGCACAGGCTGCCCGCAGCCCCTTTCAAACAGCCGGAGGAAGCAAAGGGCAGATGCTGTTCTGCAGGACGGCTGCGGGGTTTCTCTGCCGGAGAAATAAGAACCCAGGGTCAGAGCTGCCGCTGGAGGCTGGCAAGTGCCAGTTTTCCTGCGGAAATCCTAACCAGGAAGGCAAGATTCAACTAGAACGAGAGGCAGATGGGAGCTGCCCACTGAGGCTGAGACCTTCCCACTGAGTCCCTGGGAGGGGGAGGCAGGCAGAGGTGTCCGAGGGGTGTGAGAGTCACAGCATAAAGGGGAGCATGGACCTTGCCTGGGAGTGCTTTGAAACAAGAGACAGCATCTGAATTTAGCAACAGGAGAGCAGGTTCAGCAGTAGTGAACACTGGAGACAGACCCCTTGGCTGGGCCAGCCACAGCAGGGACAGATGGGACTCAAGATGTGCTCAGCAAAGGGGAACTGCAAGCCTTGCCCAGCTGGGGTTCAGCACCGAGGCCTGCCAGGGAAAGCAGTTCCATCTAAAAGCTGCTTTTTGCATGAAGGACGGAGCAGGATATACATAATGCTCTTTTATTTTAAAAGGACTAGTAATAGCTGGGAGGATATGTAAAGGAGGGAAAATAAAGTGCTGTTAAGCCCAGAAGACTACACATGGTGTACATGGGGGCTCCTATACAGAACATTCCTTAGCTGTTCTGCAAAACAGAAATATGAGTAAAATGCACATCAAATAACTCCATAAGAAAGGCAAGACTGGAGCAGATGTCTCCTGGCCCTTAAACAGGCTCCTGTGGCAGAGGCAGAGCCACAGGCAGCCCCCTTGTAAAGCAGCCACTTAAACTGCCTCAAAAATCTGCTGCAGATACCACCCACACCCTACTGCTTCCTCCCAGGGCCACCTCTGCCTCTTTCCCTGATGCTGTCTCATATTCAGGGTTTCTGCAGAAGAAGGAAGAGCTGGGCTCAGATGATCTGCTACCAGGCAGAGCTGTGGGGCACCCAGCCCAGCCTGTCCCTGGTCCCACTGGGCAAGTCAGCTGAGTCTGTCCAGGTACACACCACAGGCTTGTGGGCCATTCAAACCACCCAGGCATCCAGGATGTGAAGTCCCACCTATGCTTGGATGCTACATTTTGGTGATTTCACATTAGGGGTCTGGTCTAGCTCCACACTGGCAGCAATACACAGAGGTGAGGCAGTAGAGAGAATCCCCTGTGATTCCACAGTGCAAAGCAGACTGCAGGGGCTGTCCTTAGTGATCTCTGGGGTGCCTAGAGATGTATGCATGGTGATGTGAGGTTGGAGTAGGAGATAAGAGACCAAAGAGCCCTGTAAGAAACATGAACACCAGAGAAACTTCAGCAGACACAGTATTTTTCTCGCACCAAGGCTGAGGCAGTAGGTGCCTCCCAAGGAGGTTGTTCAGGGTGCTCCTTTTCCCTTGGCAGCAGGGCAAGTGCATTTACTAATGAATAGGACTCTTAGAAAAGGCAAGGAATTTTTTTCCTCCCTACACATATTCAGAGAAGCAGAGAAGTTTTTTTGTTGTTTTTTTTCTTCACCCCCCTCTTCAAGATTCTTTCATTTGTGATTTCTAATCATCATTCCACTCTTCTTTCCCTCCTTTTCTTCACTCCCCATTCGTGAGTCACCCCCCCAGGCTTGGCACCGCTCCAGACCCAATGAACTCCAGGAAGGATTTTTTTCCTCTCCTTTCCTCACCACCACCACCTACTCCTCCCTATTCAAGCTGAACTTGTGGACAAAATAAATGCTGGCAGTGGGTCATTGTCCTTCCCCTCCCCATCACAGGATTCTGAGAGAGGATTAAACTAATCTCATACATTGACTCGCTCCTGGGTGCTGGCCTGGACTCCTGCCATGCAACGAGATGGCATCAAGTGCAATGTCCCAGCACCGTGTTTCTGCACTGATTTCCTATGCAAAGGCAGCAAAAGGATCCGACTCAGGAGCTGGTGGGTCTATATTGTGCAATGTCAACACAGTTACCACATTTAACACATTGCATTGATTTAAAAGGTAAAAAGAATAAAAGGAAAAGAAAAAAAAAAAAAGAAAAATATAAAAGCCTAGGAGGTCTAGGGGAATGGACAATCCAACCAAACCAGTCATTTAAGTGCTTCTGCACTGGCTCATTTGTTAATTAATACTTAAGCAAAGAGTACCCAAAGTTGTGCTGTGATGGAAGGGAGGCTACTGGGAGTGGGAATTTCTGGAATTACTTGGGCTCTCCTGTCTCCCATACATTCAGATGATCAGTACCTGCAGCCAACCTTCTAGGAGCTGGCAGTGCCTGCCTGCAGGAAGCCCAGGATCAGCAGCTTTTGAGTGTTTCACAAAGGAGGACAACAAGCTGCTGCCTCTCAGCAGGTGGGGAAACCCAGACTTCAGAAAACACAGTGATTCCCACAACCCACACTGGTAAACAAATGGGTTACTCTGGAGCTTTTGTTTCAGAAAATACCAGTTCGCTGCTGACATCTCTGATGCTAGGGTTCAACTCCCTGGATAGGTCTAACAAAATAAAGCTGCTGGGCTGTGTGTGCAACTCTATCATCCTTCACTGACTTACACAAAGCTTCTGTCCAAAGATGTCAAAACTTTTGGCAGACAAGGCCACATCTCAGCAGAGTTTGTGAATCCTGTGAGCCCCACGTGACAATGAGTTGACTTCGATGCAGCACATTTTTTAGGCACTAGTGGGTTTTAATTGGTCAGGTTAAGTCACCCTCAAGAGCCAGGTGAGCATTAAAGACAGAAATGGACAAATGATTGAGGATCACCGTTTGCCATTGATGAGGAGTGTATATAACACATTTCTGGTATGCAGTGACACTCCTTCAAGGCTTGGAATACCAAGGTGTGTGGATATAGAGGGGCTGTGGTCAGATGCCTACAGTGGCTGCGTTAGCAGCATAATCCATAGGGGCACAGCCTGAGGGAGAGCTGCAGAGCTCTGCCAGCTCAGCTGTGCTGTGGCTCCTTCAAAGCCAGTGAGTGCAAAGCTTATCTGCACAGCCAAGGCATCCTGGTGGCTCTGAGTCAGGAGCTGTGGCTATTCCTCATTCCATGCCACAGATACCTCCACATCCTTCAGCAACACACTCAACCTCTCCATGCTACAGGTTCTCATTTCTAGGTGCAGCTAATACAGCCAAGGACACCTTCCTAAGCCATCCACCCCCACCCTTTGTGTGCAAGCTGGCAGAAGGGTAAAGGTTGCTGGGAAGAAATAACTGGAGAAAAATTGAAGAGGCAAGACATGACCAGAGCGTAAAACCCTTCCTGATCCACCTCAGGCAGCAAGTGCTAAGGGAACAAATTCTCATTCCTGCATAAGTCTTGCAGCTGATGACTGAACAGCTCTGAAACAATCCACAGATAGCAAACAATTCCAGTCACAAACACCCAGCAATTAAACCCTGTGCTAGATAAAAATGTTAAAAATGCATCACATTGTGGCTTTAAATAGTCTCTTGTTGGAGAAATTGGTTCCACTGCCAACTTGCACTTGGGTAAACTGTTTTTGCCACTGCTGGGATTCTCTGAATGTCCATCAGGGAGTTGCATCACACACTGAATAGTTTGGCATTACCTCATGCCTTAAGGGAAAGGCAGAAGAAAACGAACTAGCAGCCTGTTTTCTCTGTCTACTTATTTATTTACTTTGGTGAGGGGCTTTTTTATTTGCTTTTGTTTTGGGGGTATTTTTCTGTCCTTTTCCCTCCTGAGCTAAGGGTAACTTGAGTGCATAGCAATCAAAAAATGTGGTGAGGAAAGTACTTTAGAAAGTAGTGGGAATGTGGAAGGCAAAGGAGAGAAGGAAAAATGTGAGTCAAAGGATTAAATCCAAATTCCAGTCTGAGACTTTTTAACAAAGATGGAATACTGACTAGTTGAGCAAATTAAGCTTTTTCAAGGGGGTCTGGGGAAGTGATTGGTTTCTATCCAAGGAGAAAATGTCATTCTTCTCCATCGGTACCAGAGAAAATAGGAGAGACAAAACATTCCCAACCCTGCTCTGAGAAATCTGAAAAGATGGGAGAACAGACAAGGACAAACAAGCAATTAAAAGGAAATTGCTTCTCTCTCCCCACGAAACCATTTGTTTCTTCCCAAATGAAAGTGGAAAAAATTGATTAGGGGGTCAAAAGGAGGAAGAACCAAAGAACTGCATCACATGTAGTGCCACGTGAAAAGAGACACTGCCACACCAGGGTGTGGGCAAAAACATGCTGCAGCAATGGGGCTAAAGACCTGCAGGAAGGGACAAAAACTCATTTCTCAACCTGTTTGGGTTGAGTCTTCTTCCCACCTCTGAAGCTTACTTTGACAGTTACAGTTTCTCTGCCTCAGCCAACCATGACATGACTGAAAACTTAGAATATTTTCACTTGTGTTGTTATTGTCTCATCAAACCACTCTATCACCTCTCAGTGTAGTTTCCCAGGGGACAGCAAGCACACGCAGACCAGCAGCTGCTCCCATCTTCAGCTGGAGCCCCTGCCTGCACAGCAGGTCAGCAAAGGGGAAACATGCCCTCATCTGCCACTGCAATAGCTACTCCCACATCCTACTCAAAACTGGTTTAACAGTGGATTAACTAATATTAGGCTGGCAAAGTGGATAAAAAGGATGCTCAGCCTTTGTTACCTGCTGCCCTTCTACCACACAGAGCTGCAGACAGAAGTTTTGTCAACTTTTTCTGTAGTATTCACACAGGGAATTCCCTTGGAGCACAAAGCATTGCAGCCACACAGGAAGGGGGGCACAGTTCATGGGACACTAGGTATAAACTTTATTTTCTGCTGTAGTACAGTACTTTCTAAGGAATTAAAATCTTTGCAACAAATCTAGATTTCCTTCTGTGCCCAGTGGTCTGCAGCTTCAAAGGGTTCATTCAGCTCTGGGTGGAAATACCTCAATTCATATCCAAATTATCTGAGAATTCAGTACTCACTAAGAGTGGGATATAAGGTTAGGAGAAAACTACATAAATAGAAAGAAGTTTTATACAGAATCAATGTTTGCTGCATTGGATCAGAGTGAACACCTCCCTAGGTAAGCAGCCTCAACAATAGTCTCAGTAGCTAGACAGAGCACACGTGTAATACTTCTCCCTTAAATTCCTCCACTCTCCAACTATTTTCAGCCCAGGAACTTGCCAAGTCAGAGGGACATTTTCAGTGGTTGGTAACCCTGGCTGGATTTCTCCTTTCTGAACTTTTCCAGTCTTCCCTTGAACACAAGTCAAACTTCAGCCCCTACAACATATTTGGCAAGGAGACTCCAGTCTAACATGGAAGGTCTTTCAGGAGTTATTTGAAAAACCAGGCAGTGATGTACATGATCACTTGCTGATTTGCAGGACCTGCAAAATTCTCAGCTCTTCTCTGTTAAAAACAGTGTTTAACACTTCACAGGTAGGGAAATCAGTACCACCTCTCCTGCATATCCAAGCTGTCTCATAGGATGAGCCATGGTAACTCGTACTGGGCTGCTCAGCTGAGCAAAACTCAGTATCAGAGAGCCTAGAGCATATCTGCCAGAGCAGCTGGAAACCCTCTCCAGACACCCCCTAATTCCACCTTACACTACAATATCCACCTGTGCAGACAGCGATATCCACACAACCATGACAACTGTGAATCTGTCAGCAAAACAGTGTGAGAAATCATATCAAACCCACCAGATTTCTTGAGAAGCTTGAAGTTGGCACATTTTTAAGTGTTTCCTAGAGGTCTGCATATTTCCAAGGAAACCTGAGAGAAAGTATCACTGATTTGAAATACAGCCACTCAGAATTTTGATGAAAGTGAGACATCTAAGACATTTTGTTAAGCTCCTCTTCAATATTTCAAACTCATGTGTGACTGCAAAAATGAAGTGACAAATTCATTGTGAGAAACACATTGGTAATGCAAAGGGAAAAGCCAGATGAATTTCTGCAGTGTGAAGCATCTCTCCTGTTGAACACACATAACCAAGAAAGCTTTCTATAGTAATTTAAACTGAGCCAGGAGACCTATGGCCAGCAGCAGAGCCTCATCCTTCTGACTCTTGTTTCACCACATTCTCTCTGCACACTCTGGTGCTGGGGAGGTTTATCCTGGGAAACTCCTCAAGCATAAGGCATTAGTGACAATAAACATTCAGAGGAGTTCTTGCACAAGTAAAATGAGAATGCATTTCTATATTAGACAAAATAAACATTTAAACAGTCCTAACCTCCTGCACATCAGAGAACAGGCTGAGCACTCACTACCTCCAACTCAAACTTCCCTAGAGAATGTTAGAGACCGTATTTTATTTTTTTTTTTCTGTTTTCTGTTTTTTCTTATTCAGTGCATTTTTATTGATCTTTTCTGGACATAATAAATTTATCTACTGGAGACATTCACCCTGAACAGTACCGATTCATATAATTAAGTGATGTCATTATATATAAGTGGCATCATAATCCACTTGCAAGTGCCATGTAGACAGACATTCCTCAGCAACAAGCTGGGGAGGGGCAGGGCAGGCAGTCTGCACTGGGATTTCATTTTGCCCTGCAAGCCTTCTGCTCAGAAGGGCCAGGTTCAGTAACCCAGAGGTCCTGGGTAACCCAGAACAACCCACACAACAACTCGTATGTCCCAGGCTTTGACTGGTACTACGGCAACAGCTAAGTCTGGCTGGGACATTTTCATTATACTCTCAGTGCTAGAAAACAAACAAATTTGTACAACGCACACAAACAGTCTTTTCTAATCTCTTTTAATAGCACTCTGAAGACCAGACTGTCAATTGTCTGCTGTGTTCTCAACAATTTGCTAATGATAATTAAAGATGCTCAAAGTTTGCCAACTATTTCAGCACTCCATTTAACCAAGAAGATAAGGGTTCAGGAGGAAAGCAAATGAAATGAACTTGATCCAGAGAGGAGGTATTACCTACAAAGGAGCCCATAAGGGCATAAAGATAGCAAAGGCAGAGTAAAATGTTCTCTAAACTGCACAACAGATACACAGGGAGATGATGCCAAAACCCTGAAATGAGATTACAAAGCAGGAGAGTAAGTGGATTCTTTTCCCTTCTTTCTAAAGGATTCCATCCCAAAGAAGTTGCTTAGACAACGGCAACCCCCTACCATGCGATCTGTGTATGAAGAAAAACAAATCCATGCTGTAGTAACAGGAAGATCAAAACCTGGGTTGTGGTTGGTTCTTTTGGGTTTTTCCTTCAGCTGAGAGAAATGAAATACTCATTGCATGCCTATTTCTGCAGAAAAGGACCATATTTCCCTCATGGGCTGTGGGATATCAGGCATGCAGCCCCCAGAAAACAGGAAGGGAGAAAGAAGAGCAGGCACCTGCAACTGGAAGCACAGCTTTGGTTGCTCTGAGGTTCTGCTGAATTAAGAGTCCTGTATAAAGAATCATTCGAGGCATTCAGCTGACCCACACAACAACATTCACTTGACCACTAAAGCTGTGAGTTCACCAACTTATTTTTAATGAGATCTACTGTGGCAAATTCCTAAACGTGTGTCAACACATGCAGCAGGTAACCCAGCACACACCTGTCCCCTTGTGAGACTGAGCTTGCTGCCTTACAGGAAACATCTTTCCTTTCTGAAGGTCACCAACCCTTGCAGAAGTTCCTCTGCCATGATTCAGTGTGAACACATGCCTGATCTCAAAATTTTTACAGAATTTTATCAAATTCATACTTTCTGCAAGCCCCATACATGCAAAATTGTAGCTATGGCCTTCTGGCACCCTTAAGTATTACACTCTTTGTACTTCTACTGGCTTATTGCATTATGTTCTAAATCTGTTTATTCCCTGAGTGTGCCTGTTTGGAGCAGCATAACAACTTCCCAACAGACAATTAAGAACATGGAGAAAACATTTGTACCAAAGGGCAAAAAGTCTTTATTGGGAAGAATAGTCTTGCCTTATACCTGAAGGACCTTTATCTGTCCCCCTATTTTCTGAGAGCATCATATTCAACTTCTGCTTATTTCAGTAAGTTCCAATGACTTCAGCAACAACCCACTTGGCAGGACTATGTCCCCTTTATGTGAGAAAAATAGCAATGGTCTTCCAGCAGATTGCCCTCCACATCATTCTCAACTAGAAACTCAGTGAAAACACTGTATTCCTTAATTTTTGAATCACACTCTTCCCCCTCCAAATGACAGGGACTACAAACCAATAATCAGAGACCCTTATTAAATATTAATTTTGAATCTGGCCATATCTAGCTCCTACTACCTGAACTATTTTTATAAAATACCTTCCTGATAAGTTTCAGATAATTACATTTTCTGAGAAATTCAAATTTTTGTGAAAATACCTCCAGAAAAGCAGGGGGGGACTCAGCACACAGCATTCCTTGCTCAGAAGGCGTTTGACTTGAACCAAGTACTTGGCTCAGCAGTGACAAATCAGGACATAAGGTGGCATTATTGCCCTTCCTTAACTGTCTGCAGGGCCAGAGTCCAGATCTGCATGTCAACAGTGCCACAACATCGCTGTTTGGCATTCCAGAAACAGCACATAACAGTAAAAAAAGACACAATGAGAACATCAAGTCTGCACCAAGATGCATTCAGAATACTAGACACAGCAAAATCCTGACTGTTCCCTGACTTAAAATTTTCCCCAAATACTGTGCGTATAAAGTGGCCTGAATGAAAAATAAAAAAGACTGTTAGGCTTTTAGTGCATTAACTGTACAGGACTTCTGAAATAACATTTTAAAAATCTGGACTTCATTTGTACCCTTGACTCAGTGTTCAGGTGTGATTGCTCACAGCAGGAACTCCCATCAAATTTGTACAGATGCTTGGAACAAGAAATGAGAAAGTAACTGCAAAGGATACAGGAATGTGGTTTGCAGGTTCATGTGTTTTCAGTTCACACAAAAAACTTAAGGATTTGAAGCTATTTTTTTATTAAAGAGAGCTGATAGGTGTACATTTCAGATAGAGACAGGGAACCAGTTTTTCCCTGGTCTTGTCCAATACTTGTGGTGCATTTGGATCGAGAACCATCTTTTTTGTCTGTTCAGTCCAGCAAAAGAGAAGAGCAGCACGAGACCAACAGCCACACGTGAGCATGTTTCCAGTTCCAGGTACATACAGGATCTTTCATTCAATAGCTGGAAGCTACTACTCACAATGGAAAGAAGGGGAAGACTTCAAATAACACCAGCAGTTAAACACTGGAACTGTTTCCCACACAATGGCACTGTCCCTCACACAGTGACACTGTCCTCTAGTACTTCAAAACCAGGGCAGGTGCCTTTTGGGAGAGGATGTTTTAACCACATACAAAACCTCACTGTAGAAAGAATTAAGAGAACTGACAGAGCTATATGGTGTCAGAGGCAAGGTGGTCCCTTTTGGGTTTCAAGCTCTGCAAACACTTGATTCTACAAAACAAAATTCATTGCAATATCCCCAAAATATCTCATTCATTCATTTCTCCTAGCAAAATACACTCATGCCTAATTTTTTTTATTATGCATCTAGCATGAAACTCACCAATGTCAGGTCCATGTCTGTATGAACACAGGTTTAAAGATGAAAAGCTCTGCAGGTGTAACAGACTGTCACAGTGCTCTCCTCTGCAAGTCTTGTGCCACTTTAGCACTGAGACATGGGGGCCAGGAATAAGCAGAAGTGGAAAGCATCTAGTGAAAAACCATCAGAAACTCAAGACAGCTCTGAAAAGGATTTGTTTGCACTTGGTTACCGTGGTGGTGGCAGTTGGGGTAAGCTCCAATTACATCTGACCCGTTGCACCTCTTCACTGAAAAGGAGCTCATCGCAGTCCGAGAGATGCCAAGCACAAAGGTGCTTATTTAAATTTGTCTGTCTCTGGTTCCATTAATCATGACCTCCTGACAACTTCTGGATCCCACTTTCCCCTTCCCCCATCTTGCTGCAACTCTGAAGGGCCTCTTTTATCAGGTCCACTCAGCCAGCATCACCATCTCCATGAAAGCTCCCAGTGTGGCACTGGCTCACTGTCAGACGTGGCTCCAGTTCATTTCTTTCCAGCACTAAGAGTCCCCTGACGTGGTTATTAATCATGGCCTCACTGACAGGGCACTGAACTGTCTGGAGATGAAACTTCATATTCCCATCCAGGGCTCCCCAGGTAGGACATGGAATTTGTTTCATCTTTGTGTAATCAAGAAATAGAGCCCATTAGGGGAGCGAATTAACCCCAACTTCAGGTTCATAAAGGTGTCCCTGCTCTGTTTAATTAAATCTGTCTTAAAACCTCCTAATCCCAAACTAAAGACTTAATAATGTTCAGGAACCTCTTTTTCCTTACAATATATTGGGATAAACTGCTGACAGCTTAATATTGAAATAAACATGCTGCTCCTCTACCTGACCTGGCCAGTACAAAGACCAAAACCCACATGACTAAGACCAGCTTCTCCCAGAATGGCAAGAGGACAGTGCACCACAGATGTTAGGTATGTAAAAATCTCTTAATTTAATGCTACAAAGTGTCAAAGACTCGGAAAAACATTTAAAAAATCAAAATAAATATCATGAATGGAAGCAAAAACAGGGTGTAAAGGTTTGATTATTTCTCTGAACATGCAGAGACCTGTCCTTTTAGACTGAGGATGGCAAACCCATACCCATGGGTTTGGGGTATTACACCTTCCTTTGAGAGAGTTTTGAGGCACCAAACATCACTCCAGGCCTGCTTGACAGTGGTTAGAGAGAAGCTCTGCTCAGGCTCTCCAGATGTGGTGGCAAATCTGGTTTTGTAATTCCCTCTTCAAAAAAAGTGAAGAAGACTTGTTTCAGATTGTGATTAGCAAAATTCAGACCTAGATCAGAGCTTTCTTCCCTACATTAAAAACCAGGTGGTTGGATTTGGAATTTTGGTATCAGAAATGAAGTATCCTGGAATATGGATCTCAGCATCTGTTTAGTATCAAGAGGTACAAAACCATAATCAACATTTTAGAAGACAGCTTGTGGAAAGCAGAATGACTCTACACAAGATCTTTAAGGAGACAACCATATCAAGGGACAAGCAATGTGGTCCAGCATTGGAGAAGAAGGACAGCAGGAATAAAGCACAGATGTACAGAGGCAGCAATGCAGGCTGTAAGGAATGCCAGTCCATGCCCAGAGTGATTCATGGGAGGCAGACCTTTTCATTGCTCTCCATCCCAAATCCATCCAGGTCCATTTAAGGAAGGGTATGACTTGTAGTGCTTCTCCCTTCCTAAGATGTCCTGCTGTGCCTCAGAGACAGAGGACAGGGAGAAATGCAGAAGACTTGGACACAGCAAACACTGCGTCCCAGCAGAACATGGAGCAAATGGAAACGGTTTCCACTCTTTCTTTCCCTAAGAGGATTATGTCAGCAGGGCCTGGCTGGCGTCTGCACCAGAGCTAAGCGCCAGCGACCACGGCAGCCAGCCCTACCCTCCTGTCAAAGGCTTTCATTAAGGCTTTGGTTCCCTGTTGCTCACATGGCGGCTTGCACGTGCTCCCTAAATATCCTGCATCCACCTCCAAGGTATTTGCTGATATAGAAATCTCTCCCTCCCCCTTTGCCCCTCCTCCCAAGATTTGTGCTGGGGCCACAGCACAAATCACCATCCTGCTGAGAAATTTTCATTACACAAGGATGGGACAGAGGACTCAAGCTGAATGGGTATTATCAGAGAGGCAAGGACCTTGTAACTGTACATGGTGTCTACTCCTCTGACCCTGCCATCAGTCAGCTAAGGGTGCACAGAAACCCTGCAGAGCACAGCAAACAGCAACAACCCCCTTCTCCTCATGCACTGCTCGTGTTGGGAATAACCAAGGAGTTACTGCTCTTGGCCGGCTCCGGGTGCTCTGCTCTGGCTGCAGAGCCACACTACAGGCTGGCACCTTGGACTTCCCTCATTGCTGAAGGGGTATTTCAAACCTTAGAATTAAATAAAAATCCTGGAATCCCAAAGACAGACCCTTGTAACTTCTGTTTCCCAGCCTGCCTTGCCCTCAGGCCTCCCTCTGCCCTGTGTCCTCAGACAGCCAGAACATCCATGCAGAGCCAAGGGGGTGAGATCCATTTGGCTTAAAACAGGCAGGTCAAAGGATAGTGCCAGCCATTTCAAATAACACCACAAATCTTTAATCTATTTTTGAGATGGGGGATTTTCTCATTAAGCTCAGAGGGAGAAAAGCCAGGATCCTTGTGGTCAGTCACACAGTTAAATCCACCCAGCAGAAAAGAATGACATATTGTGGTCACAGAACCTGCAAGTGAGGATGGGTTTCCCAGATGTTTAGCTCCCCAGCATCCCAGTAACAAGGGATAGCTCTACTTGTCTTTATTCAGGTAACACTTCCAGCAGAACCAATCAATGAGTCTACATGGAAACCAGCTCATCCCTTTCATCTCAGTTCTCTGTTACCAACTTGAACAAAACCAGGAGAAAGACTTGGCTCTGATTGTACAGATAAATTAAAGGCAATTCTGTTTACAAAACACAGCATATAAAATTGCATATACACCTTCAGAATAAACAGCACTTGTCAAAAATTACTTCTAAATTCCATTTATTTGAAAGCATGGATTCTGGCTTCAATTTTATGTTACTTGTTTCTGGAGTAGCAACGACAGCTCGAGGCAGGAACCAAAGCATCGGACAAGTCAAATGTACCATCTAATGTGGAACTACCAAAATTTTTCAGTATTTCTCACACATGATACCTGCCTCTACAGATGTTCAGTATGAAAGCAAAAAGGTGATCATAAGCTGGGATATTTGGAAAGAAAAAAAGAATTCTAAAAATAAATAATAGAAGTCTTTTTATGAAACCCTCTCAATCATTTAGATTATAAGAACTACCTTTACTTGAGTGTCTTTCTTTTCTTCCATTCTATTCCAATTTGCATTCTGTCACTGAAGAGGTCCATATTTAGCTCCTTTTTAATTTGAGGAGGCTTGTTTTTTCCTTCTTTCCAAAGACTGAAAAATTTGGAGAACCCAAAAATCATTAGCAAACTTTTTAATTTTCAGGAGAGATGAGCCTGTAAAATGCTGGACCAGGTCCAGTAAGTTATCTTTGAATTTCTATGGCAATACACATGGAAAAGTCAAAGAGACTAAAAATATTCATATTTCCAATTTAAGTCACAAAATGTTGAAGAAAATTTCTTTCCTTTTTAAAGTTTATATTATATTGTGTTTTTCACTTGATTCTTCTTAAAGCTTCAAATTCCTTATTTGACAAAACATTCAAAGAATGAGCCCCTCCAGAAGCACTTAGGAAACTACACATTTGTAAACGCAGCACTGCTGGAACTGTGACAGCAGTTTCACCAATCATATTGTCCATTGGGCTACCTGAAGTCCTCCTCTTTCCATAACCATTTAGTCCTTTAGCAAAGAAATAGAAAGACTGTAAACGCTAATGCTTGCAATCTAAGATGCAAAGCAAGTCTTAACTCCAGGGTTAAACTAAGGATCCAACTTTTAGCAAAAAACAAACACCCAAGCAACAGCTATAAAGATGAAAATCTGACATATTTATAGGGATCAGGTTACCTGTAACCAAACACACACACTGCAGATAAAGGTATGGTACAAACCGCTGATATAAAATGTAATTCACAAGTGACTGGATGCAGCGTGCCTGAAACCCAAGTCTTAAATACAAGAGAGTCTCAGTGACAGAAGGGTATTTCATGACTAGTGATTGCCTGAGGTGGCTTAAGGCAGTTCCACTTGCATCTCAGATGGGCAGCATGTTTTCCAGAGCACAGACTAATGCTACCATCTCTTTTGGATGTCCTTGTCTGCCCCAGGTGGCAAGAAGCCCAAGCAGAGCCAGTCAGGACTCAGCTTGGACAGGAGCCATAGGCACAACAGGTCCAGGCACGGGGCTGGGGCAGAGCACACCACTGACCATTGCTAATGCTGGCCCTGAGCACTTCCGAGACTCAGCCCAGTAATTCTGGAGCATCCTGGCACCCTACATCTAAGACCCAGGCAGGAAATAATATTTCGAAAGGCCATCCTCAAGTCAGCACTTGGCATTGAAGGGTTCAGTTTTCTGATAAAATCCCTGTGTTACTGGCCTTTCATGCACTCCTCCCCAAATATGTACCTTGAAAAGTCAGTGGAGAAATCACCTTGAAATGTGGTCTGCCAGTCTAATAACATTTAAGAAATGACCACAAGAGCCACTACTAACTAAAGCCCACCAAACAACAGGATCTTTTTAAGAACAAACAATGTGGTTATGTGTGTGCAATATATGCATAGTGCCTACATCTAATTCCATTGTATTGTCAGCCAGTACCTGTGCCATAAGGGAAAGTCACCAGGATGAATCTGCATCCTGCACAGCACTAGATTCTGCTTTATATGCACAGATCCCAGTGTAAAGGCAGATGGAGGGGCCAGTTGTGTTAAACCCAGGTGATTATGTCACAGGTTTGTGGTTTTATGTTTTCTTTACCAGCAAACTGTCCATTAACTTTACTGAGAGCAGAAAGCAAAAGGAGAGGAATTTGTGAAGTTGGTAGCCCATATGGCTGGTGGGGAGTTAATCTGTGTCTAAGCAGCAGGTCGCACGAGCCAGGCTGTCTGTTGGGGTTGTTAGTAACCTAGGGGCAGATCATGGAGCAGCAGGGAAGAGGATAAACTCAGCCTACAAATACAGTCAGGAATGTGGCAGGAAATTATTTTTGAAAACATACTCTGAAGCATAATAGCAACGATCAGACGGTCAGGCCATGTGTATGAAATCTAGCTGGACTCAGGGCACACACCAGGAGTGCACACAAGGGTGTGATAAAGCAGATTGGGTGTGTACTCCTGTGTCCATACATGCATGTTTAAAACATAAACTCTGCCCAAAGAAAAAGTGCAGGCACACCAGAGTATATCTCGACAAACACTGCTTCCCCTACCATTCTAAGCAGAAAAGAATAAGTTATTTGCTTACGCTTCATGCAAACCATCTGTCACACAGCTTTATAAAATTATCAATTATGTCAACACCAAAGAACGAAAGGCAGAATTAGCAGAAAGTGAAAGATTCAGGCTAGGAAGGATTTTTTTTAAAGGGAAAAAATCATGAGGCAAGCCTCAGGTCATAAGAACAGCACAGGACAAAGCCTTTGCACCCCAAGTACAGACTGTAACACCGGGCAGGGAACAACAGGACAGAAAACAAAGAACAAGGTGGCACCGAGGGACACAGCCTGAGGCAATGTGGAGAAGCTCTGCAGGTAAGACCAAAAGAAGCAGGAAATAAAATTAAATTTTTAATTTAATTTTAAAACTGTTACTCAATAAGAATTTTGACGCTCTAAGCTTTTTCAGCATTCAAGACAACAATAAGACAGCAAAGGATTGTCTAGGCTGGAACACTTTATTTTCAACCATCTTTTTAAACTCATCACTGGAATAACCTCAGATAATATTAAGCCTCCAGCTATTGCCAACTTTAGGGTAAGAAATGGTACATATTGGACAATTTAAGCAACATGACACCACACAGCTGGGTAATTTGCCCTCATTTTGAGGAGAAGGGATAAAAGATAATGAAATAGTCTTTGTGAAAATGTAGATTTAACAGCACCAATGAACCATTTAGCTCTACACCCTGTCTTCTGCTGTGGTTAGAAGAGGTTGTCCAGGAAAGAATGCAAGAGCAGGGCACTGCTTCAGCCATATACTCTTCTACATGTGAGAAAATTCAAGCTCAGGAACTTCTAGAAGCATTATCTTTGTATTTACTACTAGCAATCAGTGCACTAGCAGGACTTTATTTTAGCCCCAGCAAAGAGCAGCCCTCTTTATTGACCATAACAAATTGCAAGGCAGTTCAACTCAGAGGGAGAGACTCAAAACTTCCTGTCACAAGTGAGAGCTATTCTTCCCCAAACTTAAGCACCAGAACAAATCAAACATGACAGATGTCATTTGTATTACATATTAGTGCACTACAGGAAAGCCAGAGCCCACCAGCAATGTGTGCTTTATAAAAAGCCCCAGCACAGACTGCATAGTCAAAAGAAGAGAAAGTAAGCAATATGGAATTATTTTTATGCAATGACTGATATTTGAGGCCACTTGAAAACAAAATTTTTCTGAAAGTCACAATATGTTGAAAAGTGAGTGAAAAAGAAGATTGTTTTTTTAAATAGGAAAAGCTGCACCTTGCCTCAGGTGAGCACTAGAATGCTATTCAGGTCCATGTTCAAAGTCAGGCAGCAGGAAAGTTTTGACAGAAATAACATTTCTCTAGATTAATATCTGTCCCCAAAACTGTAGGATGACCACAAAAATGACAGATAAGAGTTTCTCTTGGGAGTACAGATGAGCTTTGGAGGGGCATTAGATGTAAACCAAACCTTAAAGAGAAGAACAGGTCAACTTAAGTGTGAAAAAATCTTAGAAGAGGCTCTCCCATGAGAGACCTTTAGTCAGAAATTGACAGGATTTTACATCCAGCAAATGGGAGGAATGGAGAGTCAATGGTTGGGCAGAAGCACTGCATGCTGCTCTCTGGATCATCTCTGTATGTGCCTGCCAAGTTTCAGAGGTGCTTGTCCCAGCACAGAAAGACCCTGTCATGCATTTAACTTGATCTCAGCCACCTCTCCTCTCTTAAGAGGGGAAGTCCTGCTTAGTGTGAAAGAATCTTATCACAGGATCCTAGAGAAACGTACGAGAAGAAATCAGTCTTTAGTGGATGAATGGAGCAGATCTCAGTACTCCTTGAACTTTAGCAACTGCAGGGCAACTCCACGTCCTTCACTGCCACAGGTTGGCACACACTGCCAGCCCTGTCCCAAAGATCAGCAGCACTAGGGATGCAAGTCTCATGAGCAGAGTACCTCTGGAGCTAATTAACACATTTACACATGAGCTGAAGGTGAACACTAATCCTTTTCTTCTTCCTTAACCATCAGATTGTATCTTGGTCACACAGATAATTGTCCAAAAAGTCTCTGTGTTAAGCGTCATCTGAATTTTAAGATGCATACAGGATTCAAAGCAAATAAACTGCTGCTGAATATTCTTTACCTCAAAAGGGTTTTTCCATTAGTCCTCAAGATCTGTTTTTCTGCCTTTCTTCAGGTTGAGATGCTCTACATTAATCTGTTCCTACAGACACCTCTCTAGCTTGTTACCTTTAATTCCCACAGTCCTTCTCCAGTTCTATCCTAGACCTGCAGTGTGACCTCAAAGATTCCAGCTGTCACAGATTTCAAATGCTGACATATTGGTCTTGAATTCAAAGTGAGATTTCTTCCAATACTTTAGTTCATATATGAAAAAAATCCCTTTCCTCCTGCATTTAACCATCAGGCCCTGCAACAGATCAAAATATTTCTCTGCACCGAGAACCACTTGTTTCAGGTGAGCAAGGAAGAGAAAAGGAGGTTCACCTCTTCGGAGGGCTGGTAGCAGCTGCCTGCTGGTCCTGGCACTCAGGCAGTGTGGGGGCAGAGTCTGACCTTGTATATAAGTTATTTCTTCAGGTATCTCAGCTGACCAGCTGGTACTGACCAAAGAAAGACAACACTGAGATCCCAAATACCTCCCTACTGACTGCACAGCTCCCATCTCTGATGGGCTGAGGGTGCTTTGCACTGCTCGGTTCTTTAAAAGGCAAATGGAAAACTGTCAAGTTAATGGGGAGGTTTTGTGCGTGCTAATTATAGCACACAAACCCTCATTGTCTCTGTCCAAGGCTGGGTCACACTCTTGTTACAAAGCTTTTGTAACTCTACTAATGCCTTTAATATAAGCTCCTATTAATTGTATAGCCAATTCCTAAGCCCAGTGCTACTGGACTGCAGTAGCCAGGCAGCTTGACTGTAATTACAACGTGCTTATACTGTGCTTAACCTGCATTTATAAAGCATGTTAATTCTCATGATTCTGTTTTAATTTGGTGCAGGATTGACAGCCTTTTGATTTTACTCCACAGATCAGATCTAGCATAAGCAGCAGCCAGGTAAATATGCCATGCTGTCCATGTGGAAGGTGACACAGCACTTCATCCTCCCTTGGGTAACTGGAACCACACTGTCCCTACAGCTCCCTGCAAGCTGTTCTTTTTTGTCTTGCACATCCCGGCTCATTAGAAACCTTTATCTCCAAAACAGCCACCTTTTCAGAAGGCACAAGTGGGAGTCCAGGGGAAACAGGAGTTCCTGTGAATGTCACCACTAGTGAGGGATCCACAGCCTTCAAAAGAAGGGTTTCCCTATCCATGAAGCCCCCAGTTCTAGGCCACTATGCAATATTTAAACAATTTTAGAAACTAAATTAATTTTTTCCTCAGTTGTTTCAGACCAGGTCTGGACTCTACAGGTGAATGCAGATCAAGGGAAACACCGCTTTGTCCATTTGCTTTTTTGTCTATAAAGAAAACCTCGGAGAAGCCCTGATAAAAAACCAGAATGCTGCATAAATTGGGATGGAAGCCAATTCCTCCTTTACTCTGTCAGCCCCACGAATGTCCATTTTTGAATGACTTGGGGGCACTGAGGCATTCAGGTCTTCCTGGTTAGCTCAGCTACTGGTTAGCTCCTGGTTAGCCTGGTTAGCTCAGCTACTGCCATGAGCTGCTCTAGGATCAGGGAGCTCAGTGCTTATGTGCTGCAGAGGACAGGACGAGGGTGGGCCACTCACAGCTGAGATGTGCTCAGAGTTCAGGATGACAACTGTGGCTTGGCTACATCCAGCACTGACTCCATCCCCCTGACACTCCAATTAGCAGGTGGCTCCTACCTACCTACTAAAGTTCTCCTGGATAACAATCCCTCTTTGCAGCAGCGTCTAGTTTTACCTTTCCTCCTCCCCCATCTTCTCCTGATTGTTCAGCATATAATAAATAGCAAATAGACACTAGAACAATTAGTGATTTGGATACCATGAAAGAAGAAGAAAATGTGGTGTTTCCTCTGAAGAAGATTTAAGAAAGGTATCAAATATAGAAAATGCTGCTGAAAGAGGCAAGTGAATTTATTTTATGTTCAAGGAGTGCAGAACATGAAGCAATGAACTTAATTTACCACAAATTCAATATCAAGGAAAATCTCTGCAGTAAGAACAGTGGCATGCTGGAATTGGTTGGCAAGGGATCTTCCATTCTTCTGTTTTCAAGAGATGGCTAGGTAAACACCCATCAGGCACAGCTTAGCTAAAGGGCAAATCATTTTAGAGCACACAGAGAGATGTAATGACTTACCAGGATTTCTTACAGCCATCTTTTTAAAAATTCTTTTAACCTTTACATTACCTTTCTTTTTGTGTCTACCTATTTCTCTCTTATTAGCTTTTTCTTTGGCAAAAATAGTTTTAAATGGGAACATACACCCTTATTTTAGAACTTAATACCGATATCCAATCTTTCTCATCCGTGTTTCCTCTCTTGAAAGAGATATAAAATCTCTCTATTTTTTCATGTAACTACACTGATAAATATTTTCAAATCAAAATGTTCTCTGGAATAAGGTGAACTTATGTACACAATGCTAACTTCAAAAAAATTCACTTTTTTTAAACAATAGGCTCTCACAGAAAAAAAAACCACTGTTTTAGAAGACATTTTTCAGCAAAAAGGATCTTTGACTTATGTTTTCAAGAGAAAAAAAATCCACTTCCTAATTGGAAGATGTGATTGCATTGTTCCTTGTATGATTCTCTCAACATTTCCTGCATTAAACTCCCCATTAACATATTATTTTTATTTCTTTCCTTAGGTATTTTTCTAAAAACAGAAGCCACCAAAACCTGCAAACTGAAAATGTTTATATTGCTTATTAGATCACTGCCCACGCACATGAGTACTTGTTTAACACATGCTCCAGCAATATCTCAACTTTACAAATTCAGAGTCTGCTTAATCTCTGTTTAACGAAATCCAGACAGGGAAGCCCTGTGTCTCCAAATGCTGCTCTGCCTTCATCCCAACAGGCGGGCTCTGGGCTCCTCTGTCGATGTGATTATTGCTGTCCAATTCCTTGCCTTTCTCTCAAGGCCATTCTCTTTCTGCAGGATGACTCATTAGCCCTGTCCCCGGCAGGGAGCTGACATCCAATTAACCAGCTGACAGTCCTCCAGTGGCTCCCACTACTCCTCTAAGGCTCTGTTTACAAACACAGGCTGCTGTGCCCATAAAGGAGGGGAAGTTGAAAGTCCCCCTGCCAGGCCAGTTTGTTCAAAATGTTCAGAGCCCTTTAAACAATACCTTTGTAGGGTAAAGATCGGGCATATTGCGTGCAGCAGGATGCAAGTCACCCTAATGGCCACAGCTGCATCTGGCGGGAAAGGGAGCAGCAACGGGTACAGGAGCATCAGGACTCAGATCCCAGTTGCAGCTGGGAAGGCAAAAGAAATTAGCAGATGGGGAAATATCACTGAATTCTACATGGGAAAGCACCTAAAGAGTTTGTCCAGAGTGATGTAAAGGTGTCTCTGACAAAGAAATAAGCTTCTGAGTATAAAACCACAGGCGTTGCATCTCCTGCACCAGGGAACAAGTCATTTTACCAACACATAGCAAAGAAGCTCCACGTCCCCCACACACTGGGGCGGGAACATGATGTTCCTTGCAGAGAACAGAGGTTTTCAGTTTGCAGGGACTCACTGCAGAATGTCTCTGCCTTTGATCTGTATGGGTTGGTCCCATTCATTGACACTGGGAGTTCTGCTTAGATTTTTTTTTTGTCTCTTTGGCCAACTCCAGAGAAAAAATGTGCCCAGAAAACTATGATCATTGCTACCCAATTTCCATTTGGCATCAGCTAAACCAAATAACTGCTCATACTAAGTTACAGGTCTGCCTTGGCACAACATCTTCAAACTTAAGTGAGACATGCTTCTCCTAACTTGGCAGCTAGGAGATCTCCCTTGCAGCAAGTCTGAAATTAGACTTCAAATTCACATGTTTCTGAGTATTTACTGTATTTTTGGGGTTATGATCTTCATCATAATTTTTACCCCCAGCTCCCTTTTTGAGTTAGGTACAAAACCACAAACTGATCTGGTCACTTTCAAATCTGAGCCAAATTCTGTTGAGTTTTTCATAACCACAGTCTCATCTTTTTAAATAACCTGCACTTGCTACAAACCAAGGCAGTGGCTGATTTTTGCAGTGAGCAAACAACACTACCTCAGTGAGCAGACAACACTACCTCAAGGAGGTCTCCACTGTAGTACACTGCATCTCTGGGTAAGAAACACAGCAGAGATGATCCCAAGAGAGATAGGGAAGCACCAAATCTTTCCTCCAAACCTGTTTTGCATCATGCAGACATGCTTATAAAGTGTTATGCTGGGATTAAGCGCCCATTCCTTCAGATTTCTCCCTCTCACACTACTAGAGTGATACAAATAAGAATTTATTGAGAATTTAAGGCTGAACATTTAGTCTCTGTGCTTTTTCTTTAATGTAACTATTCCTATTTGGTTACACAGCAGGCAAAGATTTCAGCCAGAGAAGGTCCTCACAGGCAAACACAAAGCAAGGCTTTGGCCAGAAATACTCTGTAAGAGCAGATTTAATAGCCTGACAATTTACCCCCCCACCTCCTCTAGATGACTGTTGACTAGAGATTAACACCTCAATATCCTGTACCTGTAGTACAAGTGACATCAGTGCTTTCAACCTGCAGCAGTGCAGCTCAACCAGGTGAGCTCAAACCATCTTCAGCAGCAATATGAGATCTCACATTCTGGTCCTCAACTCACCTGCAGCATCCTCTCACAGGAGCTAAGAAATAGATGAAGGACAGGCACTTACTTAACCTCAAAAATAATTTCAGCTCTAACCAGCTAATGACAGCTGAAAGGACAGCTTCTGCTAAGAAAAGCCATTGCTGCGTCTGAGTGGATTATATTCCAAATTGTTGTGTACAGATCAACTTTACCCATTAATTAACTGCCCTAATTCATTACATTATAGAAGCAACAATGATGATTGCCATGAACATCGTGGTGTGACACAAGAGCCACAAGCCAGCCAGCACAGCAGCACCCAACAGAATGTGAGCCATGTGCCTCTGTCCCAGGCCCTGGGCTGTGCTCCAGCTGCAGCCTGGTCATAGGAAAATTAAGAGTTCTTTCCAAATTTAGATCACACTGCTCAGGACTTGGCCCAGGCAAGTTTTTTTAATGAAAAAACAAAGAAATTATGATTTCATGATCTCTCTAGCTTATCATGTCTGGGTTTTCTTCTTTTTTTTTCCCCCTTCCTCTCATATCTAATTGAAATATAACTTCTCCCAGCTTTTGAATGCTTTCAGTGTGCATGTCTGAGTTGGTCTCTGTCTTCTCTATATACCTCCACAGCAGCAGAAGACTATCATCAGATTCATTTAGCCCTCTTCTCCAAGCTAAGCAAGCCCAGCTCCCTCACCCTCACATTCTCCAGCCTCCTGACCAGCTTATTGGCCCTCCTGCTTGATTTTCCAGTTTGACAACAACTTTCTTGCATTGTGAAGACCAAAACCAGATGCAGTACTTCATATGCAGTTTCACCAGTGCCTAGTAAAGGTCACCAACCATCTCCCTCAGCCTGCTGATTGTGGTCTTGCTAAGGCACACCAGCACACAGATAGCACCCTCTGCCCACTTCTGCTTTGTCTAGGTAGTTATAAAATGATCCCTTTGTTGGCTGCGTCAAACCACTAATCCCTGGAGCTCTTTTTGATGCCCGTTATTAAAACTGTCTTCTCTAGGCTCAGCATTTGCAGTTAAGTCTAAGAACCCTAAAATTGTTTTAAAAGTTTACGCAGAAATAAGTTCACTGTTTCTGCAGACCATGTACACCCACAAAAAGCCAGTCTCTAACTACACTGCTTTGAATCCTGTGGCATAGACCAATTCACTTGTGAAAGACCAACAGATGGACGGAAAGAGACACCCTCCTCCCCCCTCTGGCTGGTATCAATTCCCATTAAAGACTCTCCTGTGTCCAGACTATGCATGCTGACCACTCAATGCAGGCAAAATTGCAATCCACCTTGATTAACTTCCTAACAAGTTCTTTGCACCTCCCTTCTTGTTCCTCTACCAGTCACACTCCTGCTCTCTAAAGTTTTCCTCTAATTAATTCCATATTAAGCACTGAAATCGGCAGGGCCCTCTCAGACACTCCTTGTCCCTTTCTGTGCGGACCCTCCGGGTCCCCAGTGCTAAGCCCACTGGTAAAAAGCTGACATCTGTGCAGCAGCTCCCAGGCTGCACCTTCAGGTACAGCATGTGTTGCACCTTGAACTACCGTCTCATTTCAGACCCCACCATTGAGACCAATTAAGTACAGAGCACGCAAGGAGCTGACCGAGTGTCGCATGCTGGCTATAACCACAAGGACTTAGAGGCCCCAAATCTGTTATTACCAAGCTGTTCCTGACAGCAGCATGCTGCCTCCTAACAAAAAGAATAGATTAAGATCAATCAAGTCTCCCTCTGGCTTGTCAGTGGGACTTTGGACCACACCTTCCACCCAAAACTTCCCTCCTCTCCTGCTTCTGAACACCTAGGCAGCTCCAGGCTAACAAGGTGGCTGCTGAGTCAAGCGTGAGCTGAACCATATGTTCATAATTAGTTAACTTCTTGGTTTATTGCTAGAAGCACTATCAATAAATCAGTGACAGCCCGTAGTGGCCTTAGGAGATGCAACAAGCCACCCCCAGCCAGCACGGAGCCCTCCCTTCCACATGGGCAACTGGCCATATTTCATTCCAGCTGTGGCATTGTGCACTGAATTAACTTTATCCTCAATTTAGAAAGCCAGCATGAAATCAAGAGAACTGAGGGAAAGAATAAAGAGAAAGAAAGAGAGAGAGAAGAGGAAGGGGAGGGAGGAGAGGGAGAAATCCTAGCAGGTCAACTCAAAAAAAAGTTTGGTGAGTGACCATATACAGGGATGGCGCTGCTTAACCCATTGCTGCAAGGCTGGTTGTGGGCAGCACATTAATTAATAAAAGCCTTTCTGCCTCTTACTGCCTGGCCCTGCAATCGAAGGTTTCTTAGCACAAGCTGAAGGGGGAACCCAGTGATATAATTGTTTTTACCCAGTCACTAAGTTGCAGCCTAAATAGCAGGTAAAGCAGAGCAATAGGAAACAGTGGTGCCAGGATGAGTCTGGCTGGACACACCGCGAGCTCTCCAGGTGAGCGCGCTCACACAGAGCTGTGTTCAACTTGAGCAAAGTGCTGTGACAGGTCAGATATTCCCGGAGCTGGGAAAGCACACGGCAACTCTCACACTGCCAGGCGTTAAGGCAGATTCCCTATGGGCAGTGGAGACTGCTGGAGGCTTCTAGACAGCAATTCACAACACCTGAACCCAGAGCCTGCCTCTCCTACAGTCCTCACACCTCCATGTACTGCAAAGTTACACAGGCAACCTGAACACCACCCACAACTAAATATTGAAATGCCTGTAGTTAACTCATCCTGGGATCACTCTGCCTGCCTGGACATTTAACTGAAACAGCCTATGCTTGCAGTTCTCCCACTGGCAACTTTTATCTGGTTGAAAATGCACCCGAAAAGGTGCATTGCCATAAGGCAGAGTAAATGCCATCATCCTCCTGGAGCCGATGGAACTTTGAAAATGCAGCACAAAATAATTCCTTTCCCCCATGTTGCTCAGTTTCCCCCGTCCTCAAAACTTAAATCCAGTTGCAAGACCCTAAGTGAAGGCTTCCTGATTTACTCAGCTGAACCTTCTTGCTGTGCCCCGGTGGGAGCAGAGGGAGGGATGCTAGCAAGCCCTCTAGCGTCCACCTGAGTCATCCTTCTATAAAGCATCCCAGGGTACAGGAGTGCATGAAAACCAAAACATTTTCAGCAATAAGCTAACCCTCCAAATTCATGGTACCAAACCACATCTTTGAAAGAATAAATTCTATAATTAGTGTGACTCTTGAAAATAAAACTGACAGCAATTACAGAGGGCTATTCCTCAGTAAGAACATCTATCATAGTATCTTCCTCATTACACATTTAGGATAAACAAAGCAATAAAAGCAAGTTATGGAAGGGCACTTTGCAGGCCGGCAGCCAACCCAGAATGGAGCACTGTAGGGTCTTTCAGTGTCCCAGTGAAGTATTTTGTTCCACAGGGCCCCATTCCTTTGTGCCCAAGACACCAAGGGTGCTTGCCCAGACTCTTCCTTGTAGATTTGTATCTCCTGGGTGCTGGAGATTACAGAGAGTTCTAAGCCCTGTCCCTGAACATAAAACTCTCTTAAAATTTGTGGAATTGCAAAACAACATCCAACAGCTAATAGCTGATAATCCCAGATTAAATCAATTCTGTTCAAATGAAGCTGCAATTTCTCAAACAACAGTACATCTTTCTAGCTCTACAGGGGACGTCAGCAAACATTGACCAGAGCCAACAAGGCACATGTCAGGAGTCTGCTGAGCTTCAGTGTTGGCCATGGATGACAAACCAGTCATGGCAGCTTCTGTGGGTGGCAAGAGGTCTCATTTCTGTCTGACTAGAAAGAGAAAGGAGAGATGATACAGAATCCACATGAGCTTCTGGGCAGCTCAATAGCTGCCCTTTAAGTCTCTGTTCCTTCCAATCACTTCAAAGAGACTTGGACACAAGAACCCAGAGCCAGGAGAACATCTCCCCTCCAAAGCCTGCTCTGTTGCACTGTACTAACCTCTTCTTTCTCTCCCTGCTGTACTATTACAGTTTGCAATGCAATTGTAAAATTACAGTAAGGCATGGATGAATCCTGCTCTCTCATCCAGGAGCAGTTAAAAAACAAATACTTCTCTTGTTTCTTATTCACTCTCAGGCCTTTTTACATTGCTCTGGCACAGTATGAGGCAGCCAAATGGATACAAACCTCCCCCCACCCCCTTCTCCTCCAGGATAGCATAAAACATAACCGGACAAAAAAAATTCCTATCTGCAGTTATTATCCACTGCACATCATTACTACAAAGGAAGCCATGCTGCTTGAAGTGTGTAAACTTTTGGTTAAAATTAAATTTCAGCAAAAATTCAGGGAAGAAAACAGCTCTGATGTGTTTTGAATGGAATTCTTTCAAAAGGCCTTGGGATTTGGAAGACATTTACTCTTTTAATCCATTATATCAAAATAATTGACAAAATCACAATGAAACATTTTGTTCCTTCCTAAAAACAAAAACCAAAGACGGGAAAGAAAAAAATCTCTCACTGAGAATTAAAAAGCATTCAGGTTTCATTCCAACGAGCGGGGCGTCAGGACCTCAGCATTCTTCAAGAAAAGAGATTATTGTCTCCAGCCAGCTCTGGTGTAAGCCTGTAAAATCCTCTGCCAATCTTTTAGATGAATTACCAGCCAACTAATTCCTTTTCATCACCAGTTCATCGAACACTACCTGCACAGACTAGGAGCTGGAAATTTTGTGTATACAGACAGAGCTGTTTTACTAGGATATCTCCCCAGTGACTTATTGCTTTAACTCAGCCTTTGAAAAGTATGCACAAAAACCCTGACATCTTTCTCAGCTCATGACAACAACATCCTCCACCTTCTGACCCCCAACACATTTACACACGTCCTAGAATCTTTCTTTCCTTATTGATTAGGGAAGGCAATGCCATACAGCTCTGCAATGAAGAGATGCCCTCACACATATTTACTCAGATCAGAGATCTCTGCCAAACATCCCAACTGCCAGCCAAGAATGGAAAGTGCCCAGCTCTACACCCAAAGCAAGATGGAGAGAAGCCAGACTGCCAGCTCCTGGGCCACAGCCAAGAGGAAAAGCACTGTTCAATAGGTGAAGCCCAGTACATTGGTACTGGCAGCACTGCTCACACAGGAGGAGCTCACAGGCCAGGTTAGAAGCAGGCAGATGCACACATCAGTGGATGGTTAGGCACGAGGCCCCATTCAGCTCTGCATCTGGTCCCATGAAAATTCATCCTAATTTGGACTAAACCTGTAAGCTGAGCTTCTCTGGCAGGTCTCCCTGCAAAATAGTTTGACTTCAATAGAAAACACCATGGAGAAAAACATGGCTTTTTAGCACACAGGTCTCTTTCTTGTAGGCACAACAATTTCCCCCAAACCATGATGGCCAACACTTTGAGCACACTCAAGAAAAACTGCTTCTGCCATCGTTATTTAACCCTGGGACTACCTCAGTGCATTTGTTTGCACTGCTGAATCACTCTCTATAGTGTAAAGGTTCCCTAGCTGCAGCATGGCAGCTCAGTGCAGTGGGAACCTCTGGAATACGGGACATCGACAGCAGCAGTGTGCTGCTGATGCCAGCCAAGAAAAGGCTTTGCTTCCATAACTACATCATGGTTTATATTAAAACTCCCATCCAATTAACCTCCAAACATCATGAAAAATTATCAGTTCACAACTAATTTGCTCTTTTAGAGCCAATTGGTCTCAGCCAAGAACAAAGGGACTCATTTGGCCAGGGGCTACACAAGGACATTTTTTATTACAGAAATGTGAAATCTAAGCAGACACACCATTCCTGACTGATAGATGACAAACACAGCTGTAGAGACTGACTTAGGTCTATACCATAAATGCATGATGTTCTGAAGTTTCAGGCATTTAAGTGCTACTATAAAACTGTACAACATCAGACCCAGGAGAAGAACATATTTCTCTTCCATACACCCATCAGATTGGCAACAAATTCTCACCTGCAGTTTTCAGGAGACCACATCAGCTCATCAAAAGCCAGCCCTGAGGTCAGGACCTCAGAGTTCTTTTATGATACAATTCCAGCCAAAGGAAAGGGCAAGAAACAGGCAATAAACAGAGCCTAGGACATGTCCATAGGATACTAAACCAGTGCAATTAATATCCTCCTCTGACAAAAGGTCAAAGTACCCAGTCGAATTAATGAAAACATTCAAAAGAAAAACCTAGAATTATAAAACTCATTATTTTTTTATCCTCTCACTCTCAATGACATTCTGTAAGCAGTGAATTCTGTAAACATACTCTGTGCTCATAAAACTTTCACTTTTTCATTTGCCTTTCCATTTCAGGGAAACCTCATTCCTGCACCTGGGGGTGTAATCAAGTGCAATCTAGAAGACTGCTTCTCAGATGGCTGGCAAAACAGAAAAACAATTGCACAAGTCCAGACAAACACAGCACAGATTGTTGTTTATAACACATCAAATGGCACACAGGGCAAAACAGAAAAAGCTACAGCCACAAATGTCCATGAACAAAGTTAGATTGGAAATTGGAATGAAATTTTGAAGAGTAAAAAGCAGAACCAGCATCACAAGAGCAAGTCTCTTCTAGTCCTGGATCCTCACAAGCAGTTCTCTGTGCTTACCTAACAGATCTCTCTTCAAAGCAGGGATCTGCTGTTCCTTTTGAAACAACAGCTACATCCACAGCAGAGACACAAGATTTGCTGTTAGCAGGGGTGATAACAGATGGGGGAGCACTTGTGGACACAACACATGGCACAGATGTTATTTAAACATTTCACCTGTAAGGATATTCTATACATAAAAGTGCCATTATCTATTTAGAAACCTTCAACTTTTTCAGATAAATTCCATCCTCTAGTCACTAACTCACCACTCTTGTTGTAAGAAACTGTAGGTAAACCCAGAAAGGTGTGTTGCAGTTTTTCTATCTTGTAGTCATCTTTTTTCTTTATTCTAAACACTTGTGAAACTCCACAGTACCAAAAAGTATCAACACGGGAGAGCTGAAGCCCAACAGCACTGAAGACTCAGTTTGACTTAACTGCATTTTACAGGAAATAAAGCCCACAGGTGTATTCACTGACACCTGACAGTGATTTCAAGACTAGTAACCGGTGTGAGAGAGTGATGAGAAAGGTAAAGACTGCCCTAAAATATACCAGAAAGATCCAAAAGAGAAAGATTTCCCCAAGCTTTTCTCTAAACAATGGTATGTTACACAGCAACCTGAGTAACTTTGGTCATCCATCTGAGAAATAGGTTAATATCAGCTGGAGTATTTTCTGAGGTGGGTTCCTAAGGTTAGGAAGATTGTAAAAGAACCTGCCATCTTTGACCTAAAGAAAAAGTCAATGTGTGACAGCGCTTTGCAAAGACATCAAGGCTAAACACTGGAGAGGGAGATGAAGTGTCTAAACTAGAGCAAGAGTTTGGCACAAGGACAAAAGGGATTATACCTACTATGAATACATTCAGCCTGGAAACTAGAAAGTGTCCAGCCATCAGAGCTCAGAGTACGGTGTAGCCTCACAGTGGGAATAACATAAGGAAAATAACCTAATTAGTTTTAAGAGGGAGATTGAAAAGTTTAAGAATGTCTCAACAGCAGGGGACTGGATTTGGGAAGTGCCTTTTAGTCCTGCGTTCAAGGAGGAAGACTGATCAGAAAAACAGCCAGAACCTGTATCTGCATAAATTCCCTTTCAAAAGGAGTTTTGCAAATCAGTCTCTTGGGTTTAATTTCTCACACCTTTGGCTCACAAACATGACCAGAGATTCATGCAAGTGCCAGCTACCTATGTGTACCTGTCTATAGGTTAATGTCTTGAGTTATAAGTGAGCCTCTGTTTTGTCACTGATTCACTTAACCACTCTTTACATGGATAAGAAGCACGGTAGCAGTAATATGGCAGGACAAGTAAAGAAGATTTGGAGTGGGTTTGGACACCAGTGCAAGTGTCAGCACGCAAAGTAACCCATACTGTAACTGTTGTAAGCCTGGTATAAAACTTGTATTAAACTGTCTGTAAATATTATTTTCTTCTGTGTACCATCCCTTCTGAGAGCCCATTCACTATGATGCAAATGCAACTTTAAGGCCATTTTTACATAAAAAAGGGATAAACCAGAAAAAAAGTTGGATGTTTTCTTTTTCTCTAATATTAATCTGAAGGATTAGCTTCAACACTTTGTTTAAACAAAAAACATCATAGAAATTATAAAATAAAATATAAGTACAAAGAACATGCAGTAATTAACGCACTGCAATACACTTAAATGTGTGTTCCCAGAAAGGGAACATTTTCTCTTCTTCAGAAAAGAGCTGCTATGACATTCAAAGTGAAATCTCCACTGAAGCAATATTGTGGTCTTGATAAACATTTTGCCCCAGAACTTTATTCCCAATTAAAGAGGTCCATCATTAACTGCAATAAGCAGTAAGAGCTCCAGATGAAGAGGAAAATTAGCAGGTGATTGTTACTTTTGTAAACAAAACACCTTGTTTTGTTTTACCTATACACATCAATGTGTGATTGCTACTGTGACTTCAACATCTTCCATCATCGTGTGTGACCATCCATGCACCATTTTGCAAAATCAGGTGTTCCTCTCCTACAACAACAGCATTTTTCTTTCTTTGGCAGTCACCCAAAGGGTATGTCCCCAGACCTACCGGGGCTCTGATTTGGTTGTCTTTTACCCATGTACCGCTTTTGACTCCCCAGCGTATCAACCTCGCTGAGCTGACCTGAATTCCTCGAGCTGAGAAAGCCGAGCACTGTCAGCCCGCAGCCGCCACCGCACCAGCTGCGCAGACCCAGCAATGGCTTACAGGTGGGTTTGACATGTCTCTAGACAGGGAGAATCCACACCGCACCTGGGCAGCTCTTCCAGTGCCTGCCACTCTCAATAGAAATAAGTTCTTCCAGATGCTGAGGTGAAGCTTCTTATGTTCTAGTTTATAGCCATTGTTTCTCATCCTGTCACTGGGCACCCCTAAAAAGACTCTCGCACCTTCCTCTTGACCCCCACCTTTGAGATATTTATATGCATTAATGAGATGCCCTAAGGAGAGGCCCCGTCCCCTCAGCCTCTCCTCGTAACAGGGATGCTCCAACCCCCTGGATGTGCTGTTCAGACACGCAACTCGCCCCCCTCTGCTGCTGCCCCGGCAGACGAGCCGCGAGGTGCCTGGGGGCGACACGGGGGGCACCCCCTGCGCAGGGCATCCCTGCTCTTCACCCACTGCAGGCTCCTTTGCACCCGCCTCACCCCCTCCGGGGCCAGGCGGGCACCTCCCGAGCTGCCCGGAGCCGGGCACCGGGAGCGCGGCAGTCCCGGCCCTCAGGACACACCGCGGCTCCCCCCGCCGCCATCCCCGCGCGGCGGGGGCGGCGCGGGCTGATGACGCCTCTTGGGCGGCCCCAGGCCGGCGCTGCGGGGCTCGGAGGCGCTGGCGGGG
>VZSE01004686.1:720239-819453 GCA_013398275.1 Promerops cafer
CCGGGTGAGTGCGCCCAGGTCCCGCCAGGGCGGCGGGACCGGCCGCGGCCCCCAGCCGGGCTGGGAGCGGTGCGGGGCCGGGAGCGCTACGGGGCCGGGGTAACCCTCGCTCTGGTCCGCAGGCCAGTTCTGCAGCCCGCAGCTCGGTGCCCAGGACGCGGCGTGGCAGGGAGACCAACTGTCCTCCCAGCTCTACAGAAACAAGCAGGTAAAGGCTCCGCGCCCCTCAGCACCCCCGGGTTCACCCCACGAGGCTCCCTAATTTTGTGGCACGTATGGCACCTCCTGGGTTGGCTTATGGCATGTCTCCCTGTCACGGATGTCGGAAGTGACACAAAACTGTTGTACCTTGCTTGAAGTATTTGTCTCCCCCATGTTGTCCTGTGAAGTTGGACCAACTGTGGTGGGGTTCCATATCCATTCCTCCCCTCTTACATCATACTGCAGCAGCAGCCTTAGCACTAAAGAAAACCGGGGGCATGAACAGAGGGTCCCTCAGGCTCTGATGATGCTGTTGGATAAAAATATGATTCCACCAGGTTTAACTTCATGGGAGATGCTTCCACCAGAATTGCCTAATTACATGAAATATCAACCATTTTGACGAACAGGTTTTCCTTGTTACTTTATTTTCTCTTATCTTTCTTTTTTTTTTTTTTTGTAAATCCCAGCAAGAGACAGGAGAGACTCTGAACTGTCTTAGATGAAGGAACTCCAGATTGATGACTCTGATCAAGTACTTGGAACAATGTTTTGACACAGTGAAGTCAGTGAAAATTCAGATATTAACTTAAAGGTCCCTGGAATCAAACCATAGTTCCAGATGTCATTGTACCTTTTTCTTTGGCTCTGCCTCAATCATTTAAGTCTGTTTTTGACTGAGCCTGTGCTCAGCAGATGCCTGTGGTCCTTGGCAGAAGATTCTTTGTCCTCCTAGAGAAGTCTCTAGAGCTATGATCAGGAGCCAAAGATCTATCTGTAAACACTTAGATTTCCCATGGAAAAGTGTTAGGTGTCTGCCATTCCTGTTCAGCTTTTGAGACCAGGGATTATCTCAACTCTGGATATCCACCAGGGCTGGCACAGTAGGGTCCAGAACTGAAGAGATCACTGAGTGCTACTGTATCATAAAGAATGGCAACTACATCTTCCTTCTGCACTCTACCCCCATAAACTGTTAGTTTGCAACTCAACCTCCTCCTTTTTTTTCACCAGCCAGCTATAAAAGGGAAGGAGGGGTGCAAAGGGATGTTTACTGCAGCTCGAGGAGATCCTGAAGCTGCTGTCATGCCCGTGACCATTTCTGGCTGCTCACAGGGCTACTTGTAATTCTTTTCTATTATTATTCTGCGGTTACAGTTTTTTTCAGAGTAATCTTCTCAAACACTCACTTAAAGATTAAAGGAAGTCAAAAGTGAAAACTGAACAGTCATGCCACTTAGATTTATAGAGACAAGAGGCTGGAGGGGGTGGGTTGAGCTCACAAAGCAAACACCCAGACCATCAAATCCAAGCAGCTTGTACCAGAGGGCAATTGCTATTAAGTTACAGAGTCAACACCTATTCATCAATATCTCTATTCCACAGCTTCAAGATACTTTGCTTCAGAAGGAAGAGGAACTTGCTAGGTTACATGAAGAAAATAATAACCTCCGACAATACCTGAATTCTGCCCTGATTAAGTGTTTAGAAGAAAAAGCCAAGGTATTGTTTTCAAACCTGTCATACAAATATGTGCAGAAGGAACAGGTTGATTAGGTACAGGCCAGTAAAATATAGGGAAAATCTAAGAGTGTAGACAACCTGCAGTGGAACTCACACTCACATTTAAATGCCCAAAGGTGACAGTTTGCTCCAGGAATGATATCCTGTCAGGTTCTGACTGTGGAGACAGTGTAGCACCTGGGATAATTAAGTTTAATCTATTAGTTAGCTATAAATAAGATTATATAGTCATGGTAAAATTATTCCCTCTAATGCTTTTTTTTTCAGTAAAAAGTTCAAATTTGAATATATATTTTTGAATGCCTCTGTTTTGTCAATTATCCCTTTGATAAGGATTTTTTTTCCAGTTTATTACTTAAAAATGTGCGTGTTGTTTTTTTTTAAAGGTGAAATACAAAACTAAACGTTTCAGGTTGGATGAAACATTCTGTTAAACTAAGTTTGAAGGGTTGTTTTTTTAACATTTGTATTTTTTGTCTCTCACCTAAACAAAGAAAACAGTTGTTTCTTGTCAGCTTAAAGACGTTGTTTGCTACTCCAGCCTTGCCCATGAAACAGAACTGTTGATTATTTGCTCAACTCTGTGGATTGAGCATGAGGTAAAAAAGACTGTAGGACATAGGAGACTTTCCTTTTCCATGCTGTTGATGAGTTGATAGCATGACATCCTCCCTCCCTCCCGTGGCCAGACCTGGCTCCTGGCAGTAGAGAAGGTCTCCTTCACTGGGCACAGCAGGGAGACATGGCCACCCCCTGTGTCATGTGGAGAAGGGTTCAGTGTGGAACTGTCCTGGGAGGTGTCTGAGCAGTGGATTCATGACATGGTGGGGAGCTTCCTTGTTTATTCTTGCCTTCCTTTGAGCATACCTGGATGCCTGAAGGCCCCTTGTCCTGGGATAATGACAACTGAGGTGAATTGATGAGTGCAGTGCCACTCAGGCTGCTGCTCTGAGCACTGCCTTGTCAGGATCACCCTGTTCCAGCATGAGTTACCTTTGCATCCTCCCTCTTTGTCAGGCTGCCACTTTGCCCCCATGCCCTGCTTACCTGCCAAGTGCTGCTGGTACAGAGCCAGGTGGGAGCTCAGGGCTGGGAATGCCATCAAAGCATGGGTCTTATTGACATGGTCGCACTCTTCTCTTTCAGGGACATGATTGTTGCAGACACTGTAAAGATACAAAACAGTTGTTTGTACCCATATGTTTAAGCAGAGGGTGGGAAAAAAGTGTCTCTGTAAGGACAGTAGTAACCAAGTAGTAACCATCTTGAGCATCTGAGGTCAGAAACATGTTGCTTTCAGGTATCTAGAAATTCAAATTTTAATCTTCTGTCTCCACCTTGTTGTTTTGTTTTTTTTTAATAGAAACTACTGTCTGGCCATGGGCAGAAAACCTGTGCTAGTGCTATCCTCAAAAGTACCAAGAGGAGATTAAAAGAGGACTACTGCTTTGTTCCTCAAGAAACTCCTCATGCTTCCAAAGCTAGAAGGAACCTCTTCAGTGAATTCACTGCCTGTGAAGAGCAAGCCAGCCCTACTGTGGACAGCTGGGTCTTGCAGACCTTAGGTTTAAAAGATGTGAACACCATTGATGAAGCTTCAGCTAACTACAGTGCCCTGTCCCCAGACCTTGGAAAAGACACGTACTGCCTGAGCCCTGGGGGAGCAGCAGACTATGAGCACAGGGAAGGAGCAGCAGCAGTGTTTAGCTGCAGCCATGTGCCTCCAGGCAGCAGCAGCACCCATCCATGCTGCGAGGATTCTCCCTTCCTTCCTCAATTTTCTTCAGCACCGTGCGTCTCCTCACCAGTGCCAAGTGTTTCCTCCCTCCCAGCCTATGGGTTGCCTTATTTGACTGGTGGTTTGTCACCCAACAAAACAGAAGTGGCCTTCACAACGTCCCTGAGTCCCCACCGCAATGTGAGAACACACAGCTTCCACCAAGGACAGGCCTTCGTGCGCAGGGATGACGATGGGGGATGGAGATTCACCTGGGTGCCCAAGCAGGCAGAATGATGCGCCTGGATCAAGGGGCAGCCATAGGGGATGTAGGAGTCACACTTCGCCTTGTGCATGAGAGGTTCAGACAGAAAAAAGGACCTCTTTTGTTCATCTTTAAATGCTACTCTGTCACTAACCCACTCCTCATTCCCTCACAGATTTTCACAGATGTGACTCCAGATTGCACTTGGACAATTTTCTGCCCTAGATGTTCAAACTGGATTCCTTTCTCTTGTGCCTGTGTTGAGATACCTGCTTTTACTGGTTTCCTGGGTTTTTGTCATCAGCTCTTCCTTGTTACTGGTAGTTTCCTGGCTGGAGGGCTTTCACCTCTGATGATCACTTTCACATGCAGCAAACTGGGAAGCACTTTGGGAATACACCTCTCTCACAGATATCCACAGATAACAAAGGAGGCGTAGGTTGGAGGTTGAGGATCAGCAGTTTCTAAGTGATTTTTGTCTCTCTTCACTACACAGATTGCCTTGGATTTAAAAAGTACCCATGGTTGCCTTAAGTGCTGCACAAGGCTAACCTACCTGCAGTTCCATGGTGCTGTCACATTCTTTGATGATGCCTCAAAATAAAAACAGGATTTACTTGTAATGCCTGGAGGCTACTTAGTTACAAGAGATTCAGCAAGTGTGGGGGATCTTCCTAAGATGTGATTGAGAGACTGATGTGTTTACTAATATGTTTTAAAGGTATTTTGTCTGTCAATAAAGGGAGTTTACATTTGGGGAAGCAGTCTTACTTAGTGGTTGGAGTGGGTCTTTGGGAACCCCAGCCTTCAGTGCCAGCTCCTGCCTCTCTGTGTCTGCCAGACTGTGATGGGCTGAGGGTAAGACCAGCACTACTTTGAGAAAGCTTTAAAACTCTCTGAGAGAAGGTGCTCTAGTACTGCACAGGACTTAACTTTCAGTAGTGCTACTAAATGATATGAGTGGTTTGAAGATATGAAGTCAATGGACATGAAGGAAGTTCACCAGTGCTGTTTTCTGTTACCTTTGTCTTCAGTTCTGCAGTAGTTTGATGCTTAAGTATTCAAAATAGATTGACTTGGTTATTCTTGCATTCAGAATGGGGGCACTGACATTGAGGAAGGACTTAAGTAAAAATAGCCAAAATTGAGGATTTTCTTTCAGTGGCTTATTTTCCTATAGAAAACTGGATATTCCTCTATTTTTAGAGGATAAAAATATCTGTTGTGCCTTAGAATTGCAGTATTTGAGACACTCCATCAGGAGCAGTAATGATTTCCCAAAGGACTGCTAAATAAACAAACTGTATTTCTGGATAGTTACTTTAAAGTAACTGTGGCAGACTTCCAGAATAAGCAATTTGAAAGCATTGATTGTTGGCATTATTTCATTGGATTAAAATGCCAACCAAACTAAAAAAAACCACCACAAAACCACACAACAACCTCTGCAAAAGAAAACCATGACAAAAACTCAGTAAAAGCCAAAAAAACCCAAACCAAAGAGTGCTCATGGAATAAATACAAGTATTTGTTTGGGGGGTTTGCTGTAGTCCATAAAATTGTGGCCGATTGATGAAGACTGGTCAGACAAGACCACTGTTTCTGTAGCACTTTTCTGTGTTTCAGTGAAAGCTGAAGAAAAATCCTGTCCTACAAACTACTCTTTTTTTTTTCTCAATGCATTTATTTTCTATTATTCTCCCCTTGCCCCACTACATAAGAGAGCATTGAAGAAAATACTCCTGTCACTGGAGTTGGTGTATGTGGTGGTGTAGAAAATGCCTGAACTTAACCTGAGTATGTGATGGGAACCCCTGGTATGGGTGATGTGGAGGATGCACAGCAAACTGGGAATAAGACAGTGTGGCCAGAGGACTACACCCAAGACAGTTGTAGATGCCACATCTCTCAAAGCAGCTGTGAAACAGAAGTAGAGAAACATCTGTCTATGTCTTCTACCACTGTAGAATGCTATTACGTGTGAATTTCAATGCTATGGAGTCAGCAGTACTAAGAAGTGCTTTTGTCCTACCAACAAATCTTAAATGAGGGGTTTTTTCTCTGAAGAGAGAGAAAAGCTTTCCATTTGCTTGACATTTCCTTTCCATATTTTTATATCACTGCATGTGAGAACTCCTGCAGAGAGCCAGAACAAAAGTGTCAGATCTTTGGTACAATCCTGAAGTAGAGTTTCAGTAGGAACAAACTGATGCTTGAGCCTTTGCCAGCCTTTTGTACAGGGGTTACTGACCCTTTGTCTCATAGCAAATAAATTATGAATGTGAGGGAATAATTTACCTGAATGAATCCTCTTCTTTTCCTGTGGGTTCCTGAATTTTACTCTATATGAAGGAGCTGAGTCCCATTGGAGATATTTTTTTCTGAGCCTGACTTTACTGGAGTTCATTTGGGTAGAGGATCCCATGGTGCTGCTCCTGTCAACTGATGGATGCTCCTGACCTGAAGATGCAAACTTAAAATTCTGGTGTAGGCAACTGCTTGAGCAAAGTTCTCTGTGGTGATGATGCTGCTGGGCACTGGAGCAGAGGGATCATGCTGGAAAGAAAACAGAAAAATCCCCAAAGCATTTTAACAAATAAATAAGAGTGAGTTGTTTTACCCCAACACTATCATTTCAATCAGTATTTCCTAAGTTACATGAAAAAGAAACAGGGTTTGTCTAACACCAACCCACAGCGAGCAAATCAGCCCAGTGACCAAACCATTTCTTTAGATAAATATTGCTCCTATTGCCCAAAGAAAGCCATTGCTCAGCATACCTCACTCTAAACTGCCTGGTTCCTCTGAAAATCCTGCCTTCCTACAGGTGTAATAGATGCAGAAAATGAATAAGAGGCTGAAGACATCTCATGGCAGATTACTGTCACGTGGTGGGATGTGAGGACAGTTACTGACTGGGCTGGTGCTGGGTTGATATGTTGGCTGAACCTGCTGTGTCCCCATGGCTTCCTTGGGTCTGGAAGCACTGAAGGTGCATTAATGTGGTGCAGTTCTTTGGCCTGCAAAGATGTGGGGGAGAAGGTCTTGCTGGTACAAAGCCTAGATGGAGCTTTGAAATGGGTGTTCAGTCTTGTTTTGTGCTTGCTCCTCCCTGTTTGTCCTTTTATATCCATTCCCAGTGGGGGAAAGAGATTCAAAGCCACCCTGCTGCCCATGGAATGTCCGAGGTAAAGCCCAGGGAAGTCTGTGACACATTCTTATGCCCCAGAGGTAGCTAGAGATCAATGGCAATGAAAGCAAAAAATGGAAACAAAATCCAATTCTTCCCACAGCCATCACAACTAGGTAGCCAGGAGTTAGCAGAGACAAGTTTCAGCTTGGTACCGTATTTCTAATTTCAAAAAAACAGGCAGCTGGAAATGAGGGCCAGGAGGCAAAAGTTCAGGGTTCTGATGCTGCCTCTAGTATTACACTTGGTTTCTATGCTTTGGATTCTATGGAATTCACCACTTGACCAGTTCATAGCTATTTAACCAGAAAACACAACTCTTGCTGCTGCAAACTCCAAGAAGTTCCCTCTTGCCAAGGATCAGTACCAGGGCCATAAAACTCCAGGATGGGGAACTGTGACTTGAATGGCCATGGGGCCCTGGGTGGTTCTTTGAGCAGCAGTGAACTTCCTTGTCTGAAATACTCATCTTGTATTAACATAATTTGGTTCATTTTTTTTATTTGAAGTTTGCTTTATTATGTGAATGTAATGTGCAGCTGCATAGGTTAAAATAATCTATGTTTCCAGAAAGGTACACTAACAGAAATGGAAGTTAATTTAACACTTAATATGTTGATGTTCATGATTTTTGTGATTTAAAAAGGCCATGATTATATGTAAATGTCAGTTTTACCACTGTCACTAAGTTATGTCTAATAAAACTTAACATCCAATTGATGCAATTGTTTCTGCCCATTTTAGCACCCGTTAAACCATGCAGCTGTTGTTCACACAGCACAGCATCCACCTGGAACCTACATATCTCCCCAGAGGGCTGAAAGGGACCTTTATTTCCTGCAGTCACATGTGCCCACACAAGGACATGCCATGTTTTTATGATACCAGATCCAGCTATATTGACAGCCACAGGTGTGCTCATTTCAGCCTGGGCTCGCACAGCATATTGCAGTGATCCATTATTGCTTTGACTCAGGAATAGATGCCACACTCCCAAACAAGGACAGAGGGAAATATTGTGCTTTTAGTCTGTTGTTTTTGCAGCATCTGGCTCTCTCACTTAGTAGACTTATACCTTCCTAGGCAGCTGAGCATCCTGATCCAGGACAACCTGATTCATTATAATACTCTGAGTACTCCTGATTTTGACTCTGAAATGATGAATTGCAAAATGGCACTGAGGTGTCACATAAAGAGATTGGAGATGAGAGAGAAAAGCCTGATTAAAAACTTCAAACCTCTACGCAGCTCTACTTGACAACAAAGAAAAGCTGTGTTAGTTATTAACTTTCCCTTCTGATCATGAGCAGGTTTATTGGTAACCATGCACCAGCTGGGACTAGAGAGATTTTTCATTAGAATGGAGATGGCTTATTGCTTATGAAAAGACACAAAGTGAGCCTTCCTTAATCTCTTTTGCCCTCATCTAGAAGCCATATTAAGTCTATGAGATGATTCATAAACACTCTGGCCTGTTGCCGGGTAGCTGACACCTTGTCATAAAGAGAGCAGTCTATAAATAATTTGAGGAATGAGCTGTGATTCACCTAAAATGCCATCTCTCCAATCATTCGTCTGCTTCATTAGTTGTGCATCACTGAGTTATTTCAAGGCTGAATACTTAAATGTAGTGCAGCCCAAGGAAATCAGTATAATAATAGTTCACAAGGAACAGATTATAAAAATCAGTATGAGCATGAAGAGCTGGGAGGTCTGAGGTTCCCATTTTCCCTAATTTATTTTTAAAAATCCCACTCGAACTGTGGCTGTAGTACTGGGATGGTTAGCTGAAACTCCCAACAACTACTGCCTCCAAAGCTTTTACTAGCACAGTCAAAGATCACTCTAAATATTCATTTACTAAACAATGTTTGCATGTGTAACATCTTCCTCCATGACATTATTCTCCGTCAGTGATCACAGAACACAGGGTCAGGAACTGGGAGCTTTGTGATGCTTTCAGGACCACAAACAATGTAATCAAAGCCAGGTTCCAGCTGTACAGAATGGGGGCCTAACAGCCCATTAGAGAGCGCACACGTGCTGTCAGCGTCCCAGATGTGCTGTCAGCGTCCCAGATGTGCTACGCGAGCCCAGCTGTGTAGAAAGCAGCGGCCGCACAGCCGAGGCCGCAGCAGCGCAGTTACAGCCAGAGGTGTGGAGCGGTGCCGATTCCCGCTGCGGGGCTGTGTCTCCAGGCTGTCACATCTGGGGGTCTCGGTGCCCACCGAGCCGCTGCCGGCTCCCGGCAGGACCCGCCCGCAGCCGCCGGCCCTGGCCAAGGTGCTGAAACGGCCGCGCCGCGGGCACGGGGCGCGAGGGAGTCAGGGCGAGCAAGGGTCCCCACCAGAGAGACCCGCGATATCCCACCCAAACGTGGTGCCACAGCTGGCACAGCCCTGTCCCGTTACCAGCAACTACCAGGGCTCCAAGGACGCTGTCACACGTGATGGCTTTGGTTAGAAAAATGAGCTTCCTTTGATCTCGAGGCAATCTTGACCTGACAACGCAATTCGGGGCGAGGAAGCAGAGAAATACCACGTTCACGGGGCTACATCCTCGGTAACCGTAAGTGACACTTTACAGGTGCAAACAGTTTTGGGCTCCTCTGCCCAGGCTGTGAGGCAGCCGGGTAACAGGCAGGGTAATTTCGGAGTATCCTACTCTGTATCCCTCCACGTAGAGGAAGTGTCAGCTGGAAAGCTCCCCTTTACCAGCGTTATGAACTGCTATTTATCCCAGATACAGAATAAAGAGGTTATCAGCTGCCTCCCAGCTGGGACAGAGAAACCAAGAAATCCCTGTGACCTTTGAGAAAAGCATCTTTGTAACCTCCAAAGCATTGCATGTTTGATTGGGTATCAAGCTCCAGGTATTAAGCTTGATTCTACAGAAATATTTGTTACTACAGAATTAAAATAATCATCACTCTATGTTATAGGATTATTTAGACTATTCAGGTAGGAGTATGGTCTCCATTATATAGGAAATTATATCACAAATGTTAATCACTCGTTAGTAAATTTTGTTCTTCCCTCAGACTAGGATACCAAACAGCCTCCCACACGCTTAAAGGTTTTTCCAAGTTACACTTATAAGTAGGACCTAAAATATACATATATTGTTTCTGGGTTTTTTTTCCAGCATCCACTCTGGAATTACATGAAAGACAGTTGCTATAATGATTTTCAGTAATCAAGAGAGAATATAATAATAACTACCTTTCTGCTGCTCTCCTACTTTTTGCTCATCTATTCCAATTTGAAATCCAGGAGCTCAAAATTATCTGACAATGTCAAAAAATGATGAAAAAAATGAAAATCTATGCTGATGGAAAGCCTCTAAGGAGACTCTGGTTTTAAGAAAAGTTGACATGTCTTTTGGCTATAAAACCACGCAGTTCCAAGACACAAGCAACTCTTCTTTCTAATAAATACACATTATTGTCCAGCTCTAGACAAAGTCTTCACCAGCAGTGCAATCCAGGCCAGCTCATTCCCAAGATCTGAATATTACTGTAAAGCAAAGATCAGCTCAGCAATATTCAAACTCAGCTGCACCTGCTTTGAATTCCAGTTCCCTCACTTGGAGATAGAATCAAACAGAACAAGTAGGAATGACAGGATCCCTTCTTGCTTCAGGAAACAGGGCTAATTTTGTTTACCTATGGGTCATGAAATATTTAGTGATACCTTTCTGCAAGTGAATGGAGAAACACTGACTTAATTCTGGTAGGTATTGTTCAAACCTGCCAGCTTCAGTTTCCTTCAGAGAGTGATATTAGCCTGGTAACTTTTCTTGCCTTCTTTCCTGAAGAAATCGACAACGCTCCTGGGGGGAAAATGCTGTGTCCCTCCACTACAACAGCTTCATTTCAACCAAAGTGATTTTCTGAACTGTGTCACTTTTGCAGTCTGTAAGAATTGCAGTAACCCACTGAAATCAGCATGACTAAGTCTGACCCCGAGAATAAAACGGAGCTGAGAGAGCTGTAAGTTTCTTCTTAGTAAAAGACCTTTTATCAAAATGAAATATCATTACCTCAATGGCCCTGTGGCCATTCCAGAGGTATATAAACATTTGCTGCCTATCTGTAAGCCATTCAATTATTAAGATCTTGATACTGTGCAAATATTTAACTACAATAGAGGATATAAATCAGAGAAAGTGATTCTGTTTCATTTCACTGGTGGCAGTAAATCACAGGCTATTCAGACTACTGGGCTACACCCAAATAAATGACTGAGCTGTGAATACAGGCAGACATTACCCAAAATGTCCTGTAAAACAAGTCCTAATTTAATCCAGAATTCATGGAGGGAAAATTAGCAGTACCACAACTCCAGAAACCTGAAGCACTTCCAGATATTTTTACTGTATCATCCAAGAAGGGAGAAGTTGCCAACACCCAGCCTTAGGACTAGTTCTCCAGAAGATGTGACCAGAAACAGTAACAGGCAGCAAAAGCAGGTGCTCTTGAGTTTGGGCCCCTGGCTATTAATGACAGAGGTAGCAGAGAAAAGGAGTAGCCAGTAAATTGCAGTCTCATTTAATCAGATAGGACTGAGCATAGTTAGAAGCAGCAGCATGATGGAATGCAAGACCAGTCATCCCTTATCCAAGGGCTGATCCAGGTTTCTGTGATATAATGAAGGTCCTGGAGCTGCCACATGAGAAACAGCCATTCTGTGTGTCACTGCTGCAGAGATGCAACACTGGGCTCCCCATCACAACAGGAACATGAGTTCCCTCAATGCACTGCAAATTGAAAGTTGAAGTCTTCCAGGACTTGGCTTTTTCTATGAGAATAACAACTGCAAGCACATGGGCTCATGCTCAGCTGCAGCCACCAGGGACTGAGTCACTGTCACCATTCTCCTGTGAACTGCCACTGCAATTCCCTCTCTTTGGCTTTCTGTTGCACAAAGTTTGGTGCCAGCCCTGGGGCCACAAGGATGGGCCACACTTCCTCATTTCTAAGAGTTTCCAATAACACTGCTTGTTTTGTCAGGACTGGTGTATCCTCAGGTCCTCATTTCTGCCTGTCCCATCCTCTGCTATCAAAACACTCCAGCCAGAGGAACAGTTAGTGTCACCCAAGTGGCTTACAGACCCCTTCTGCAGTTCTTTAAAGGGACACCAGGGACACAAGAGACCAGACAATTTGGAAAATAGAGTAGGAATGAGATGCTTCTACTGGAAAAGTATGGGATGCTCCTGTTGACAGTATAGCACTGCCCTGGGGCACATAACAGGGTCTCTGCTTACCTTTTGCTTTGCTCTGGAATGGGCTCTTTAGCAGGGAGAAAAAGCAAGATTTGCTCATGAAAAGATAAGAAATGGGTTTATTTCTATCCTTTTAAGATTTAAGTTTTATCTTCCTGCTTGCAGGACACTTCATCTCATCAGTGCCAACTGGGGGGCCCAGCTCCACAGACTCATCTCCAAGGGGAGGAAGAGGAGGGTGAGCCAGAGGCCCAACAACAATCAGAAATGCTGCAAGACAGTGTGACTGCAGAGACAGAGGTATAAGCTACACACACTTTTCTCAACTTTTCCAAGCTGCATGGCCTCACCTGGGGCTAATGACAGTGGTTGTTAATCTGAGTAAGAGCAAAAATTCCCTCTGCCTGCCCTCTTTTTCCACTTGGCCCACAGGCAGGTACAAGTTCAGTGAGTGTCTGCAAGCCCCAATGCATACAAACGAGCCTTGTGCAGCATTATATTTTGGTTTTCTCTACCCCCCCTTTGGGCTCCCCTGGCTAAAGTCAAAGAAACATTGAAAGCATCCAAGTAAATCAGTCTATTGCATTTTCTCATCAGCTTAAAATGCTCTCCTTGGTGCCAAAAAAATGACAATCCACTGAAGAACCAGGCTTGCAGGATAGTTGTATTGAAGCTGTTTCTTTTTGCCTTGCCATCTTGAGAGGCCTGTTGGCAGGGAACATATCCCCCTACTCTCCAGTCCAGTGTGCCACTCTCAGCACACAAAATTATACACATGGCTCTGACAGAAGGCAGAGAGTGTCCCAGCAGAAACCTGCCCCATGAACACTTGCCTCCTACCATGGTCATCCTAAAACAGATTGAATTAAATGCCCCATAATAAAATAAAACTACTCAATAAAACCCTGTCATAAGACAGGAGCCCAGATGTGTTTGTGTGTTACCCACCCTGAGGGACAGGGCTGAATGCATGAGCTTTGGGGTTGGGTGACCCCCAGCAGCCTGAGCCCTGGGCTGACAGCAGGGTCTGAGCCCTCTTGTGTGCCTTGAGCAGAGAGGCTGGGGCTGGCTGCAGGATGGCTGGCACAGGGCAAGTTCCTAGGATGGCACAGCTGCTCCTTAGCACATGAAAGTGATTTCTTAATAAAGAAGCAGACCCAGTATCCCCAAGAGTCATGTTCTGCAACACTACCCAGTCATCTGTCCTGCACCTGAGCAGTCTAAGCCATGGCAGCTACTTCTGTCACCAGCAAAGCTCAGGCTGTGACCAACTGCAGCTCTTCACCCTGCTCTCCTCTTCTACAGCAACAGAGGAGAGGCACAGAACCCCAAAGAGAGGAAGATAGGAAAAGTGGGTTATCCACTGTTGGAAACAATGAACATTCACTACAATTATTATTAATAATATATTACCCAAACAGGTCAAGACCTCCTGTAAAATCAAAAAGCAGAGTCTGAATATCAACTCAGAGAAAGGAATTAATTGCTAAGTTGCTTGTGAACAGTTTAAAAACACTTGTTTTACAGAAGTCTGGGGAAGTTTTAGAAGGATAAAAGAGATACAAAAATATAACTCAAACTCTGTGATAACTTTTTCTGGCTATTGCCTGAGTCCAAGTCAGAAGAGTTAACATGCAGTGGGAAGCAGCAGTCAAAGCTGGAGTAAAGGGGACCAATAGTGGCATGTTTTTCTTTCTTATTGATTCAATTTTCAGCGCACTCTGGAATTGGCTGTTCATTTCAGCATGGATGCACTCAGCAGTTTGTGACACACTGTGCTGCTTTGCTCTGCCAGCTGTGCTGTGCCTGCCAACATTTGTTGAGAAATAACAGGAGGTCACACATGGTGTCAAAAAAAAATACCCCTGGCACAGCACATAGAAAAAAGGCATTGTATTAGTGGCAATGAATTCAGACCTACTGATGGTGGAATTAATGAAATCCACGGCTGGCACTCTCTTTGCATCCCAACGGAGGCTACAACAAACAAAGAAAGTGTACTGGCCACTAGCCCATGGGGTCGGCAAACCAGCCTTGTCCAGGGCAGCTGGAAGCCCATTGCCTTCCCTGGCAGGCCCTGAAGTGGAGAATGGAATTCAAGTGCTTCCCTAAGACCTCTCTTCTCTGACTCTAAGGCAACAGGAAACCAAGAGACAGGGAAGCAAGGAGCTAAGTAATGCTCATGGAGGAAAAACAGCACTGAATGGTGAGAGGCATTTGATTATTTTACTTTAATTTTCTTGGTTTCTTAAGCTCTTTTTTTTTTATTTAGCTACAAGGGAAGGACATCTTTCCCTTTGGTTCTTATTTGCCCTGAAGCTGAAACTCATCTCCTGAGCATCAACATTTGCTTATTGTTCTTTTCTTTCCTGAAGGGTTTCAAGTCCCTTTTAAGAAACCCTCAGAGATATTTATGTTGGCCCTTGTCTCCCCATTCTCTTTATGCTATGCAGAGACCACTAAGGATACATGCATTTCTACATGAAGACAAAATTCCTCACAATAAAAGCAAGGATTTAGGATTTGATGTGCATCCTTGGACATAGTCAGCACGTGGCTGGACAAGGCCCTGAGCAACCCAATTCAACTTTGAAGTTACCCCTTTGAGCTGAAATGTGGAGCAGAAAACCTCTGTATGTGTCTTTCTCCCTTCAGATTGTCAATATTTCAGTGATTCTAAATCCACATCTGATCAGGCATCTCTTCATGTACTAGCTACATGCAAGTAAAAATCAGTCAGCACTCACCCAGCCAGGATTAGCTGGAGCATGATCCACCACTTTCCTTTTCCCCTATAAAATAGGACTATGGATTTTCCCTTTTATCCTCACACTTTCTACCTTCGTCCAAATGCATTTGGGAGCAGAATCCAGAAATTGCAGCTATTCCCCAGGCATCTCAAAGCACAGTCATTTGTTGGTGTTTCTGCATTAACCCCAGCTGGGTGTTCATTCCTTTTTGAAAGGATAATTTAACTCCTACTGCTGTTCAAAACTATAGTTGGGTGCACCAAGTCAGACATATGCCAGTGTCAAATCTAGAAGAACCACCCACTGATCAAAAAGACACAAGTAATTCCTTTCTCCTAGGGCATTTTAATGCAACTCTTTCATGTTTAATGTTTAATGTGAGTGGAATAGTAGTTTGTCTCTTGCTATCCCCCATTAACACAGATCAGAGGCACCAGATGCTTACATCCAACTTAATACTTCCCAGTTGGTCACCCAACCAATAGGTCCAACACGGGAAAAGACTGTACAATTGGAAGCCTCTCCTCTCAGACAGTTTCTAACAGGCACCAGCTAATCATGGATGCGAGCCCTCCTCAGACTGCGTTATTCTGCAATTCCACTGTAATTCATCCCTCATAGCAACCTGAGAAATCTGATAACAATTTTTATCTTTACAGATTGACTGATTCTCCCTAAAGCTAAGCTGAAAACAGGTGATTCTGTCATGTTGGGCACTGACATTATATCCTTTTTCTTTTTGAAAAAAAAAAAACACTGGACAAGGAAAATTAAGGACTTTTGTGTCAAAGGCTCTGAAATAGAACATATTTGCAATCCATTTTATGCCTGAACTGGAACTCTTCTCACAACCAGTAGTATCCATTGCATCCTCTCCCATCTGGAAGATCAAACTGTCCACAGAAAAAGGCCCTGGAAGAATCAGTTTTGCACAAAAATTCTGCTTAAGCCGAGCAAGGAGGTGGACAAAGAGACAATCATTAGTGATTTATGGATGTTCAAATGTTTCTCCATGCTCATAAGCAGCCTGCAGCAGGGAAGCATTACTCATCAGCTCCAAGGAAGCCAACTGGCTATGGCTGGCAAGTAAGGAGGGATTTGCCAGATAGTACCAATGATCTGGTCTTGGGGTTGAAACAGCTTTTGGAAGATGGAGGAGGCAACCATGTGTGCTGATAAAGCCAACAAACTTGGAACCAAGGCCTTTTGTTTTGTTTTCTCTGATGCCAAGGAGAGGAGAGTGCCTGGGTCTGCACAGAGTGTTCCCACTGAACAATGTCAGACACACGCCAGTTTGGAGGTCTGCCAGTCTAGGGCCACCTCAGTGAACTCATATGGCAAGGCAGAAGGACACACAAAGACCAGACCAAGGTTATCACAGTCTTCCCAGAGAAGGCCAAAGCAACCATTTGTCATCATTATGTTCCTTCCCCATTCTTATTTCTGCGCTCCCTAGAAAATAAAGTAATGCTTACTAAGAAATAAAAAGAAGGAACAACCTGAATACCTGAGACTGCCTAAATTGATGGAGAAGATGATGAATAACCAGCATGGCTGGCAGAACTCCTATTCTTCCTTTATCAATGTTACACAACCCACTGCTTAAAATATCAGAGCCTTGATTTATTACTTGCCACAGTGTAAACAGGTTTTGATTGCTTGGCACCTCTCTTCTGTCAAAAAAAATTGAAGAAAGCATCCACCCATGGTGGTTTTCTGTGCATGTCCTGTATAGCTGAGACTCACTTTTGTGGACTCAACTTCAAGCCGACTTCTCAGCAACTCATGTCAGTCCAGTGGAGTCTCTACACCCCCTACCAAAATACATTTGCATGTGAAAAGCTGGAATGAGGCGTATAAACAGTAAAGAAGCAGAAACTAGAGAAAAACAGATAAAAACAGTGGAAAAAAATGGGAAAATGCAAAGACAAATGACAATATTTTACCTTTCTGTGGTATTTTTCTATCAATGAACCTATATTTGCAGCATTTTGCTCTTGTCTCTGGTTTTGCTCACTTCTCCTTAGCAGAGAAATTCCCTGGTCAGATTTGGCTCTTCACTATAGCCCTACATAAGGTAGGACAGTAAGAGCCAAGCACCACACAGCCACAGCTACAATGTGCCAGGGTCAAAGATCAGGGACAAGCCTTGTCTGCACAGGAGGGCAAACTTGAACACACACCCTGAAACACACAGCTCCTGCTTGTACCTTCATTTCCAGCTGTTATCCCCACTCCCCCACCGAGTCCGTGGTGCCTGGGAACAGGCAGGAGAGGATGAATGGTCATCCTTGCCTCTGACAGAGAGCCCAGGTATCACAGCAAAAATTCAGCCTCTGCCTCACATCCATCATCCTGCTGGCTGAGCCTTCACCACAAACAATGATTGCCTTGGCTCCACAGATCTGCTCCTGTAATCCCAACACTGAGCAATGACCAAGGGACAGAGTAATTCTAAAAAACCACAATCCAACATGAAGTGACACAGGAGAATGAACACATTCATGTTGCATTCTGCCATATACCAGTGCAGTCAACCCTCCCCAAGCATGAATTAGGGCATCAGAAGGTGTCCCATGAAACAAACTAACCAATTTGGGCTATTTAACCAAAGTTTTCCCACTGGGGATATAACCTCTGCAGATTGTCCCTAAAGAATCTGATTCTCCCTGGCAAACGATAACAAGCAGAGAAAATGGTACCCTCAGATACTTCCAGTCCCCTAAAATGATAGGGTTGTGATCATCAGCCCACACAGGAGGAGGATGGCAGTGCCAGGTTAATGCAAAACCAAGGAAAGACAAACAGAGTGGGCATGGGGCACCTCTGGAGGCACGTGCATTAATTGTGCTATCCTGGGCCTGATCATTTACACCAGCAGCCCTTGATTAGCTGCTTCCTTGTTGACACTAGGTCTGGTTGAGCTGTTAAGGAACAGCAGAGGACACTGGAGAGTCTTCATTGTAACTGCTGAATTGAGAGCAAACAAGGAAGCTAAAATTAATCACTTGCACTTAAATTGCCATCACAGTGCACAAAACACACCACAGATAAGCTCTTACCCTACAGGGAGAGCCTCAAATGCTGTCCTGCCCCAAAAACGAGATGCAGGATAGCAGGTCCTGGAGCTGCAGTCAGTTTGTGTAGCTAAAACAACCTCAGCAGGACAGTGAAATGGTGGGGTATGAGCTCCTGTCTCAGGAGATCACCCGAGGGAATCAACATGGATCAGGCAACAAGGCAAGCTGTCAGCCTGGCCCTTTAGACTAACTTCTGACCTTGTCCCCTTGGTGGTTCTACTTCTTTTAGTCTGATCTCTTCAGTGTTCTCCTGCTGTCAATTTTCCTCCTGGAAACACATCTCACTTTCTGGGGATCAGCAAAGGAGACTGTGCAAAGTTTGCACTTTACTACCTTTCTTTCTGTTTGAGGGGGAAGTTTTAAATAACTGATCATTCACTCAGGTCAGAACTTCTTGGTTCTAAGTTATTCCCCAGTAGTAAAACCCATCTGCTTTTGGGTACTCAGCTTTGCAGTCAATCATGGAAATACTAAAGGAGGAGAGAAATTGCCTCTTCTCCCACTGTGAGTTTGCCTCTGCCAACTGCACTCTGCTACATCTGATGGGTATTAGGAGTCAGCATGGTAAAAACAATAGCAAGAGTTTAATGGGAAACATCTTTTGAAGATTCCCACGAAGTTCTTACCTTGTATGAAGAACCAAGGTTTTTCTAGAGGTGAGAGTAAAACCAGAAGAAATGCAGCACAAAGTGCTCTGGGGGATACATCTCACAATGTAGCCAGAGCTGCCACACCAGGAACAACACCCTCATGTCCCTGGAACTGGTGAGTAATAATTCTCCTGTGCCTCTAGCTCCTGAAGGGCAACTACACAGCTTCATTTTCACTGATGCTGAGGAATTTCTGTCAATGAACCTTGTGTTAAAACTACACTCCTGCTTTAGAAGTCAACACATTCTAACAAATCTCCCCTACACTGTCAGCTGAAAAACTTGTCAGCTGAAGCCCCAGGGGAGCAGCTACCTCAGGCCCCAGTGCTCAAGTGAATCTTCAGCCATCTGGTCTTCCCAAAGTCCTTAAAACACAGCTGCTAAATATTTTTGGGTTTTACAACCACTGTGCAGTCCGTGGAAACCAGATATGAAAGATCAGTTAAGGGACAATTTATTTTAAACTGGCACCTACATTCCCTCCTGCTGGATGTGCTCAGACACAGCCCACTGGTGGCTTTGTCTGTGTAGAGGTGTAGCTGGGGTTTTTTTAATTATTAAAAAAAAAAATCTGCCTGGAAGGATTTGACATGTTAACTGTGATCAGCTCGAAGCATCACAGTACAATATTTGATAAAAAAAATAGAGTGTAAAACCTCATTTCTCATTGCCATCTTCTGGCCAGAGCAGTGTAGTGTATTCTCTTGCTAAAACAAGCTGCAGTGTAGGGCATAGACATGCAAGATGCAATGCACAAGTTGCACAAGTGCAACCCTGGTTTGGCTGCCATGTGCCACTGTGCAGGCAGGGTAGGAAAGCAGCTATCTGGGATTCACCATCCAGCTAGAACAGCTGCTCAAAAAGTGAATCTGGGAAAAATTATACATTTCAAAGTATTTGAAAGCAAATCTCACTGAAACCTTTATCTGAAATGGCATTTATCCACCAAGTACTTTCTCAGACTCTAGTTTTATTAAAACAGTTATCAATCATTTCAACACCCTCGTCATGCTTAAAGGAAAAATACCCTTTAAAAATCACTCTTTAGTTAATCTAATCTCTTCCAAACCAGTATCCTCCAGCAAACTGTAATCTTTGGGGCTAGGCTAGTACATCATATTCATATTCAATGAACAGTACTTTCAATAATGGACCATTTATTTCTGATCCAGAGACCAAATTAGGCTTGACACAAATGCACCACACATCTTGCAGTGCTCTGATTGTGCACCTATTGCCCCACTGTTCAGAGTTACAGTCCCAGTCAGCCTGGAAGTTTATGTTTATACACCAAGTAGACACAGATAGGAGATGATGGGGAGGAGATTGCTCACTATCAAACTGATCTGACAACTGGATGGGAAGTGACTCTCCATGTCCTTAGCTCTTCCTGCTTTTGGAATCACCTGCACAAGTGAAAGGTTCTTAGTCTTAGCTAAGAACAGTTTTCTCTGCATCATTGTGGAAGGGCATTGCTCATAATCACCTTTCCCAGTATTTTCCCATCTTGAATGCATCATCTCAAGCTGCTTCACCTAAAGGCCATTTAAAATACACACGATTCCTCCAGATTTCCAGATATAGAGTCAGTCCACAGAGCTTTTTTCCAGCTCTCCCTGCAGAGTGGAGGACAAAGGAGATATCTGGATGCCCTCTGCTTGCTTTCACCCTTGTAGAGGAGCACCTGCCCTGTGGCCATGAGTGACACCCCAATGCAGAAGCAGTTGTATATTTACACATGACACACTTCTGAGTCTATAAGAATTTTGACAATTTTTGACCAATCCCTAACCTCTGCTGTCTTTAGCCTTTAGTTAAACAGGTTGGAGGGTTTAACTGGGAATTTAAAATAGAATAACAAGAAAAGAGCAAAGTACATAAATAAGTTTAATCAAAGGGAATAAAATGTAGCAGGGTAAAGGAATAAAACCACAAGCATCATAGCAGTAGGTATCTCAATAACCAAGTTCCCTGCTCCTCTTGCAGAAATACACCTGAGTCACGGAGTGCCAGAGCTGCTCCAGGTGCACTGGGAGGGTCTGTAATTCTTCCCCAGAGCAGCACAGCACTGGAATTCTGCTCATGCTTTCCCAGACATTCTTCACACTGCCCATTTTCCCTGTGCTCTCTGTAGATGTTTCAAGAGGGTTCTTCCTGTGGAACATCAGTACATGCTGGCAGTGAGGGGGCTGCTCATGCAGCTCATGCAGATTTTCCAAATCCTGCATTGTTCATCATGTGCTACTGTGACAGTGCTGACAGTCTTCAACAGTCTCAGCCTGGCTGCTCTTTTCCCAGTTGTGTTGCTAAACTGAACTGCAGACAGTTGCATTCCACCACTTGTTTGTAAGGGCTTGGTTAACACCCTGATCTTTTCCTCATGGTAAAAGACCATGACATGTTTTCAAAGACCCCTTTCTTCTCCGAGCCTTGGATTTGAGGACAATATATTGAAAATTCTTGCTTTACAAAAAAAGCTTTTTCATAAATCCATCTTCATATATTCCCTTTGGGTTCCCTCTTATTTATTTAAACTGTTCAGTAGACAAAGATGGGGATTATCTAAACATATAGTCATATTTGTTTATAGAGCCTGTTTTATTCAGTAACTATTTTAGAATACTATTAGGATGTTAGGCCCAATCAGATTAGGCCTGTCTCTTGTATATGTTTATATAGACAGCAGTCTTCAATTAAAGTTTTTACCCACTAGTGGCACTGCTTTTCTGGATAAGTAATTGTATCCAAGCTCCGTAAAATAAGTTCTTGTTATAAGAGAAACCTGCAGCAGTTCCTTCATGAGTACCTCCAGGAAAGAATGTATCCAGATTTGTTTGAAAGCAACTCCACCTTCCAAGTGGATGATTGATGCCATTGTTACTCGTTAAAGCATTCAAATCACATCTTGTCCATCATTATAATGTGCTTTAACATATAGCAGAAGCCGGGTTGCTTTGAATAAAAAATTTAGACCTTGAATCACTTGCACTAGAGAAAGGGAACAGATGATATCACCTGAATGCTCTTTTTACAAGCTGTATGGCCCATGAGGCCTGAAAGGCAGTAAACAGTGATAAGGAACACATCTGAGGGGAGCAAGTCGCAGTGGCAGACCCAGCCAAGAATTATGTTTTTTTCTACTTAGTCTCTGAGCCAATGTAATACTTTTTTCTTGTTCAACTCTGCCATGCTAAGCTAGTTAATGGATCATTCACAGTGAAAACATAATTAACAACAATTAATAAAGGAGAAATGGCTTGCATAACAGCCTACACAGGACATCTTGCCAGGAGACCACTTACAAAACACCACTTATTAACGCCATAATTATGACTATCTGCTGCTTGCATTGTATTTGCAGGTTTAAGCTCCACTGCATAAATTGCATACAAAATTGCTGTAAGACCAGACTCCAAGCACCTAATAAATAGATCTAAAATTTTTGGATCTGTCCCTCTAGTAACATTTTGCACCATTGGGTGCTACTACATGTGCTGTGTGAAGAACACATGGAAACAAATTGCTGTGCCCTACAGCTGTGCCTGCAGTGGGTGCTGGCAAAATCACAGCACAAAACAGTTGAGGTGGTTGAGATTAATTCAGTAAAACAGCTGCAGCTTTCAAGCAATCCAGGAGGTTTCTCTTTAATTTATGCAAATAAACAACATTTACAGGACAGAAAGGAATCACAACAATTTTGGGTTTCCACCATGTCTTGGCAGCAGCCTGACTCATATCTGTTTGTGGTTGCAGAACATTTTACACTGAGGTTTTCAAGCAGACAATTCATGGACTGAGTAGAGTCCCTAGATGCATGCAGGTGGCCTGCATTAAGTGCCCATATGCTCCACAATTTCAGCCTTCAGACAGTAAAAGACTTTCAAGCAAAAAATAAGGATTAGGCAGGCTGGCCAGGGGGGAAAATAAAACAGAAGTCAGAGGAAGATTAAATAGAAGAAAATGGGAAAATGAAGAGAGATAAAGCAGCAGCTCATGAAAAATGAGCTCCCTCACAAAGAGCTCTGTCAAATATGACAGATTGAGATATTAGTCTGTTTGATGCTGAACTAAGGACTGGCATCACCTGGGATGGCCGTGCAAGCCCTGCCTGAAGGAGCACACTGAAGTGCTACAACCCCCACATGTTACCAGTTACCAAAGCCAGCGGGACACCCTGAAACCCAGGATTCATCCCTCTCCCTGGAGGACTGTAGCCCCCAGCCTGGTTCTCTGATCTCAGGCCACTTTAACCAGCTTGTCCTGAACTCTCAGACACGACAGTTTGGATTCCAGTCGAGCAGCATAAAGTGCATGGTCTGTTGCAGCTGAGGCAAGGGAGATGCTGGCAATGCAGCCCCTATTGTTTGCACAGCAAGGGCTCTGATTTTGTTTCAAAATACAATAGGTTGATATGAAGGAATTTTCCCCCTTGAAATAACTCATTTAAACCACATGACAAAATAGATTTTGAAACAAAAACTAGTTTTTCAAACCCCACAGCTCTTTCAAGAACTAGGAACTTGGACAACATGTCCTCTGTACTGGGCACTGATGAGGCCACACCTTGAGGCCTGTGTCCAGTTTTGGGCCTTTCAGTTCAGGAAGGACATTGAGGTGCTGGAGCAAGTCCAGAGAAGGGCAGCTAGGGAAGGGTCTGGAGCAAAAGTCCTGTGAGGAGTGGCTGAGGAAGCTGTGGGGTGTTTAGCCTGGAGAAAAGGAGGCTCAGAGGGGACCTTCTCTCTCCCTGTAAGTCCCTGAAAGGAGGGGGCAGCTGGGCAGGGGTCAGGCTCTTCTAACTGGCAACCAGTGACAGGACAAGAGGATGTAGTCTCAGGCTGCACCAGGGGAAGTTCAGGTTGGACATTGGGAGGAATTTCTTCACAAAAATGGTGATTAAACATTGGGATGGGCTGCCCAGGGAGCTGGTGGAGTCACCATCCCTGGAGGTGTTTAAGGAAAGACTGGATGTGGCACTCAGTGCCATGGTCCAGTTGACATAATGGTGTTTGATCAAAGGTTGGACTCGATGATCTCAGAGATCATTTTAACCTAATGGATTATGTAAATTCAAGTATTTTCAACAAGCAGGACAGTTAAACATTTCCCAAGGCATTCACAGAAGCAATCCTAGTTATTTATTCCCAAGAGTAACCATGTCTATCTGCTAGCATACCTCACCCACCTTTACACACTGCCAGTGACAACAGCATCCCCTTTAGAGCAGGGTCTATTATTGGTAAATCCTGAATTCCAGCCCTCTCTGGTATGTGAGCTTATGAAAAGCAAAACAAAAGCAGCCGGAGCTTGGATATTACTCTAGTAAGTATTTACATTTCAGCAGCACCTGGAATCATGACCAAAACCACACAAAGGTAGGTGCTCCATATGCACTGAAAAGATAGCCCTTGACAAAAAGAGTTCACAAACTTGGCATGCTATGGGGTCTTGGTCATGCCTATTCACCTACTACTGACATCTGCAAGGGTCACAGACCTGACACTCCCTGTGCCAAGGCTGGCTTCAGTGAGTGCAGGGCCCTGTCAAGAGCCAAATTCCTGCGCTGCACCCAGCTAAGGAGCGTGCAGAGAAGGCAGTGGCTGAAAACAGGCTGCTGCAACTCCTCCTTCTCCAAAGCAAGGTCTGCATGGGGTGCAGGAGCAGTATATTCCTTAATCTCCTTTTGTCAGAATAGAGCAGAAATCCTCAAAGTAAAGGCATCTCTCTGATGCACTTACCCACATTGAAAACCACCTGGATTAATTCCACGGCTAAATTCAGCTACTGCATTCCCAAGCAAGGCAGGTCACAGAAAGCAGCCAGGCTCAGCTGAGAATTCAGATTGCTGGCAAATCCATGGTGATGAGGCAGGTTTGAAGTCAAACCACAGGTCAGATGCAGGTGGAACCACAGCAGCAAGGCACCTCCAGAGCCAGAGCAGAAGTCACTCTGTGCACTGGAGGCTGGGTCAGTGGGATTCACAGCCAGGAACGTGCATGGCCAAACTGCAGAGCACCCCAGTCATACAGCATAGCTCAAACCAGAGCACAGTGCCCCAGTCTGAGCCTAAATAGGATCCCTGGGCTGATGAGCAAGGGCTGTGGGTGCAGGTGAGGCTGATCAGGACAATGAGGAGCTGTTGGTGCAATCAGGGCCCCAACACATGTGTAGAAGCAGCAGCGTATGGGCTGTGATGGCATTTCTGTCAGCAGTACCACTGGCCAGAGGACGAGTGATGGAACTACTCTGGGATCTGGGGGGTTTCTGCAGCCTCCTGCTTGCTTGGTGCCCATCCATTTTATCCTAGAAAGAGCCTTCTGCAGCTGTGGCTTGAACCTTAAATAGTTGCCTCTGTAAGACAATGGAAAGCTCAAAGAAATTAATAGAAAGCTCTTTTCCTGTTACTGGAGTGGACTTTGAATCATCATGCAACAGCACATCAGCACCTGCTGTGCTGGGAGCCACAGAAACACTGTGTGCTGAAGAAATCATTCCCACTGCTCATCTGGCTGCTGAATTAGAGGTTTATTTTTGCCACTGCTCCCTCTTCAGAGTTCCCATTTCATTAGTTACACCCATGTTGTGCATCACCAGCACTGCCCAGCTGTGTCTCAGTTGATGACATATGGGAAACAGCTCCCAGTAATTTTTTTTCCAAATCATTACCCAAAATGGTATATATTGCTCTGATTGACTGCAACTGGAATTTGTTTTTACCTTTCTATGCAAAATGAGATTAGAGGTAAATACTCTGACTTGCTGAGGAAGTGACAAATGGAGATACACTGGGTACAAAGGTACTGGGTACTGGTCTACACACCAGTTTGATATTTTTTGAGCAGTAAAATCTGAGTTCAGGTAAAGGCAAGACAAGTTTGATTCGAAACAAAAAGTGCTCTTGATTCTTGAAATTAAAAGAAATGTTGCAACCTGAGGGAAGAATCTTCATGACAGGCCAGAATAAAGGAAAAAAACTTACTCAACAAGACAAGAAAAAATATTCAGCAGCACTCAGCTTTTGGGGATCTGCTCCGCAGGTCTGCTTGCAAGTGCTACAGGACCTGTAACCAGCTTGATGCATATGGAGACAGCAATGACACATTGCTGCTGTGCTGGCTCGGATATCAGTGCATGTGTGTGTGTGTGTGTGTACACAACAATTCAGATTTCCATGATATTCTGATTGTACTCTCTTTTACTCTGTTGAAATACCTCCCAAATAACATAGAAAGTGTAAAATGGAGGAAGAAATGCCTAACAAAGCAACCAAAAGGCATTTTACCTCAAAGATGCAGGGCAAATTATGGACCTAGCTTGCCAAAGATGATTTCTATTGTTTAGTATTTATTTTATTAAAAGAATCGCTGAGTATTTTTATTCTGTTATCTCTTGTTTCCTCTTGATAGAAGTTTCTTTGCATTTTCAGCATACTAACATCAGTAACTTTTAAATGCTATAAAGTGTGGAATGATGACTTTCACTTCATCTCCTTTTTTACCAGCCAAAATGTCCAAGTCAGAACCTTGTTGTATTTGATGCAATACAAGCAGTGAACACAATCCAAGAGCTGTAAAAACCATAAGAGATTAAATACATAAAACAAAAAGAAATTAATACATGAAGAAATGGCTGATAGGAGAAGTCAAAGGCATGGTGATGTCCAGTGTATTTCTCTTGGTAGACATGAGTGTGGTGTCCAGCAGCCTGAGGGCTGGTGGTTGAACTGCTGGGAGCATTGGCTCTCAGGAAGATGGATCCTATTCAATTGTATTCCTTTTGCTTGTTGTTTTGTTTGCATTAATCTTCCCCGGGCTTCTTCATTTTGTTTTATGTACAGAGAGCTCTTAGCAGAGTGGGACTGAGTTTCTAAGAGAGGTTCCAGTCTGCTCTCCAGCCACAGCACCCACTCACACCAGCAGTCTCCACTCTTGTCCCTCAGCAAGAGAAAATGTGTGTGAGATCTGCCCAGGTCAGGGAAGGAAAGCAATACCAGAAGCATTTGGAGAACGAGGACATGGAAAATAGCCATGAACAATTTCCAGAAATGTCCCAGGAGATCATTGCCTTATTCAATGCCTCTCATTTCTGCCAGGCTATTTTTGTCCCAGCCCTGAATGTGTCCATCTCAGCTAACTTGGTAATTTTTAACTCATGGCACTAATTGAATTGTTATTGAATGTGATTAATTAGAACTGGAACAAGCCTCTAACAAAGAATTTATCAGATCCCTCCACTGACTCACTGCTTCCCAATGGCTTTGAAACTTGCAAATTGGACATGCTCCTAGAATCCTTGGCAGGTCCCAGGTATCCTAACTCCACTGGAACCTGCTGCCTTATGGACATGATGCCTGGCCCTCCTCCACCCAAAAATGAGCCTCTGGGGGGGCAGGTTTTTTGCTTGCACATTTTCATCTCCAAGAGCATCAAGGCTGACTCAGCAGACCTCTGCTCAGAGCTGCAGCACTCCAGCCACAGTAACTGAGCTGGAATAATGCACACTGCATAGCAGGACAACAGGAGGGTCCTTCAGCCTGTCTGGGCTCCCAGACTTCAAAAGGAACTTAGATCTTTAGTACAGATTAGGGTTAAATATCTTTGTGGCACAAACAGGGTGGAAGCAGGCTTAATATTATGTGCAAATATCTTAGAATGACAGGATACCTCTGGAGATGTGTGTGTGTGTCCAGGCAGAGAGAGATGCACATTTATCTCCAGTGCAAGACTTCTCATGTATCTTGTGGTATTCTTGACCACAATGATGTCAAATAACACTGATTTCCCAGCCTGATTGTTCCTGCAATGGAAAATGTAGTTTTAATTAGATTTGACCTTGGCTTTTTTATTTTCTTGGCCGTATTTTCCTCTATTTTCCATGGGAGCAAGCAAGGAATACTTCACCTCAGAGGTCCCTGGGCAGGAAAGCTGCTGTTCTTGTGTTAACTGCAAATCCTTTGTAATGGGTGTCAAAGAAAGGAGCACTTTGATTCCAGGAGCTGCATCTTTCAGACCATGGACCCAGAATACAGATCTGCCTGGACAGATCAAGATGATGCTTTTGATGTTGCTCCTGTGCCTTCTACTGAGCATGTTTTGTACAGGAGAGCATGAAGACAGCCAGAGGGGAGGTTTTAACTGAGCTACTTGTCAACCAAAATATCATTTTCATTTAAATGGAAAAGCAGTGTATAAAAGCCAAAAATAGAATGATATTTTTCTAAACCATTGAAGAACTTTTACATTCAACATTTTAATTTTTTATTTCCAAATTGTCTTTCAAAATTAAATAATAATTGGTTTTTTACTTCTTTCAAGGTAAGCCACATTTGTTTTTAGTCTGGAATTCAAAATATGCTGAAATCATGACTTGTCCTGGAATATTCAGTTCTGCTGTGGGACAGCTTCAGGCCAAAATCAGTCAAAAACTGAGTAACTTTTTGACTGTTTGATGATGAAGGTCAAACAATCTGTGAGAAATTATCATTCCCTGGAAATTATTTCAAGCATCAAGGTACCTCTTCTGCATACATAAAACTGAGCTTCTTTTAGGTGGTTGCATGAACTTGAGACTTCAAACAAACTTAGGAAAAGTTCATTACGCTAACCCCAAAATATGCCCAGGGAATTGCTAACTCACAGAGCATTATGACAGTTTGGAAATTAAAAAATAACAAAGAAAGGAAAACAAAACAAAACAGAAAAGCATGGCAAAGCTTTTCTGTTGCTCAGTTCAGCGCCCAAGCAAGACACAAAATCCTGATGTGTTTCACCCCTGGCCCCGCCTGAAGTGCTGGGTGGGTGGTGAATGGAAGCTTTGGACACCAGACCCAGGTGCCCATCCTCTTCTCCTTGGCTGAGTAGGTGCTGCTTAGGGATCCTGAGAGAAAAGAGATGCAGCCTGGCACAGCTCAGCTCAAGTATTATTTTAAAACAGGAGGTATAGCACACTTAGACAACTGGACTGAAAAACAAACAGAAGTATGTTGATGGCTATTTACACTAGGTTTAGAGTTCCCTTTTCTATGATGTCTCAACTTACAAAAATACACATATTTAATTCTAATTTTCCAAGGCCTTCGTATATTCATCGTGGCAACGTGCTTTGGCACCTGAGTCCAAAGGAAAAGAAATGAGGACAGAACAAATATATGCTAAGAAAGTTCAGTCCTACCCACTTATTTGAGCTAATCATCTCATCTGTACATGTCAGCAAACAAAAGGTGATCCAAATCAGTTGTCCTCCCTGGTTTGCCTGGGGAACGTAGAGCAGGTAGACCATGTCACCTGGGGGGTGAATTCATCATTATTTCTCCTGCCAGAAGTCCTGCTTTAGAAGCTCTGGTGTCATGTGTGCACCCACGGTGGGGAAAAAAAAAGGGAGATTTACTATCAAATTGTCAAGTTTGGAATTAAAAACCCCCTCTCATTCTTTCACCAGTGGTAACTTCAGTGGGTGTTATGGAGCAACTTGTAACACAAACTGGCAGCAGTACTTGAGCAGTCTTCAATTTTCCCTCTGGGCCCTGGATGCCCATCTGTACACATTTTTCCAACATTTTTCTGGCTCAAAGAAGTTTGGAGACAATAAAGAGGCTTGGCTTACACATCTTAAGGGGCAGGTCTTGGACTGATGATAAGGGCAGGCAGTGAACTTTTGCTTTGGATTTTTCATCACTTCACCTGCTGCAAGCTGCCACTCCCACTCTATCTCCTTCAAAGGCAACTAATGTAAAATCCCCCTCTGGGGGCCAGAGAAGGGATTTCCCCTGTGATGTTGGATTTAAGGGAAGATGGAATAGTTGCTCCCACTCATTCCCCATATAACTCTCCTGTATGGCCAGTAAAAAGCTGAATGGGAAATGGCAGTTAATTGTGGATTACAGGAAATTAAATGCCAACACAGCGCCTTTGACAGCAGCAGTGCCTAATAGGGCTGAATTGATTGCCATAACACAGAACAACCTCATCCAATTTCAGTCATCATTGATGTTAAAGATGTGTTCTTTATGGCCCCACTTCAGGGAAATTACTGAGAATGTTTTGCTTTTATCTGAGAGCAAAACAATTGGGAAGTTAACAGTGTCCTAGACTTCTCCATTATTGCTGCTCTAGTGGCTTCATGCCAGACAAGATGAGATATTTTCTCTGCTGCTCCACTGTGGATGTCGCACTCTTCAAACCAGCTCATGGCAGCCCTGCCAGCAGCAGAGATGTGCCACGGGAGCTCGGGACCCTGCCCTGGACTGGACACAGATGCTGCAGAAACCAGTCCTCGCTGTCATCTCCACATGGGCATTGCCACCCTAACAAGTGGGAACCTACCCCTCTCTGGATGTGTGCCTCACAGCTTTGGGGGTGTTTAATTTGCCACTCCCTGTCAAGAGCTCCAACTCTCTCCTAACATCACAAGATGCAACTTCTGTCCAGCATGGCCAAGACACGTCCTTAGATTCAATGTGTTTTGAGCAGGTATTGGAGGAACATTTGCTTACTACCAACTACTTAAATTTCTTTTTTCCTTTCCACCCAACAAATATTTCTCCAAGCCAAACACAAAGAGTTATACTGTACACAGTCTTTGAAATGTACACTTCATTTTCAAGGAGCTGGCTTCAAGGAGGGCAGCATACTTGTAGGTATTTTGAAGTAGCAAAAGAAAAGAAAAAAGATAATGCAACAGCAGAGAACTGAAGCATGACTTTTCTGATGTTTGGAGTTTTTTTCTGTGCCAACAAAGATTCAACAGTGTGGATGATTTGTCTGCAGAGTCATTCTTTGCCCTCCTTCCTTCTCTTTCCATTCCACCCCCGGCCCCTCAGCTCTAGTAATTCTTTACTCTCATGATACTTCAGGAGATGCCTCATTTCCAAAATAAAGCATGACCAGCACCTGTTATGTGAAGGAAATCATGGCCAGCAAGGTGCTGTAACCTCTTCACAGGATAAAAATAGACCCGTGAGGTGCTCAGGTGGGAAATCACCCAGGCTGCAGGAGCGGGTGGGTGTTGCAAGATGTATTTCTCCTTTCAGTCAATTATAAATCACTGTGTTTGCAGAAGTGATACATAAGCTGCAAACACAGAGGCTGTGACTATTCATATTCACTGAGTCGCTTATTTTTGCTAAGTTCAACTATGCCCTTAAATCCCAAAGCCCTACATTGAGTTTCAAAGTCTGTGTTTGTAAGAATTTTCCACATGCAGATCTCATGTCTGTAAGGACAGTTGGCTGATTAACTCCCTCTGTATCAGTTTTTTTTCCATGAAATCTGTGTCCACAAAGGCCTGGTAAAATAGTGGCCAAGAAGAGGGCAAGGCTTCTACCGAGGTGGTCTGGAAAAGGACAGATCCCCAAATTCAGACATCTACTAAAGGGCAACTGCAGTTATATGCATTGATCTCTGCAGATTACACCAGAGAGGGTGTAACACATTAAAAAAAACCATAAATGAGTGTCTTGGGTGCTGATGACACAGCATTTCAGTATAAGGCCTATATTTCAGTATAAGGCCTATATTTTTACCTCACAGAGGTAAAAATTAAATAGGACAAAGTAAATTCAATAGGTTATAATTTTGTCAGAGTTGTTAATCCTTTACATTTTAATTGTTCAAAATGTCCTTAAAAGTCCTGCAAAAAGAATGTTTAAAGTCTTGGATTATAGAAGAAGTAACACATCTTAATAGAGAGCAAACTTTCAGCCAAAGGAGTGTTTGGCAAAAGAGCAGGACTGTTGTTGTTTTACATAACCCTTTTTTTTTCCCAATTACAAAATATTTATAATAAGAAACATATTGCAGATCTAGATATCAAATCTGGTCCTGATTTACAGCACCATCATGAACCTCTTCCTAAATATTCATGGTAACTGCATTTGTTATGGGTAACAATGACTCTATTTTAGCAGGTAAAGTGATTATCTCTTATTACTCGGATGTGGGTAGCAGCAGGTGGGGTGTTAGCACCTGTGTGCAAGTGTCCGTGAGAGAGAGAAAGATAAAGAAACTAGCTTTCAGCAGTCTTATGGAAAGCCCCATGGAACAAATAAACCTTTCACAATCTGCCACTGCAAGCTCAGAGATCTTGTCAATACTTGAACAAAATTATCCAGCAGCTCACTTCTGGGGGGTGTTTAATCCTTGGGAATAGTGAGGTGGCAGAGGTAGCCTCTGCTTTTTGCCCTCCACATCCTCTGACTCAGCTTGGAGCAGGACACCTTGCTTGACAGTCACTGCCCATGCACCTGCCTGCACAGCAGCTTTGTGAGGATCAGGTGTGTGTCAGACTATCTCGCTTTCCATTCCTTCCCTCTAAAAGGAATCAGTCTCAGTTGAGTTGATTTCATTTCTTTGTCACCAGAAAAAAAACAAAGTGTGCAGTCAGGTGAGAGAGTGGGGTGCACAGACATCCAAGTGCAACGGTGCGGAACACTTAATCCCCCTCCAGCAGTGCAGCCTCCCCCGTGCTGCACCCTCTGCCCCTGTAACACTGCAGTTATTGCACCTTAGGAGGCTGTGATGAATGAGGGATTTAATTAAAGTCTGAAGGGGCAGCAGAGAGGAAGGTTGTGGGAGGTGACGGGATGTGGGGATTGGCACCTGTGTGATGAGCAGTGGGTTTTTGTCCCCAAGGCTGAAGAATAAACCATTATCAGTGCTGGGATGCTGGTGCTGTGGGTGGGCAAGATCACACCCCAAAGGATGGATACCTTGATGATAAATGGGTTTCTAGATATGTGGAAAATGTTCTGGCATGGAATTTTGTACAATTCAGAGCTGGTCTTGAAGTCCCATAGCATATACAGGTCTATCAGAAGAATCACAGATTTGTTCCCTTTCCAATGAGGGTTTCCCAGCCCCAACAATTTACTATATTGTAGAAATAAGAATTTTATCTATATGGAAATAAAAAAAGAACACTGATATTTTGAACAATTCCTATCTGTGACAACAGAAAAAGTTGCATTTCACAGAGCTTGCAGGCAGACAGGTAACACACAACACAGCTGGACTCATTTAATTTTGTACATTTACTTTATGGTTATGCTGGAAGTGCTTAATCATGAAGCCTTCAAATTCACTGAGGATCACCTGTGGATTTTCTAAGACTACATTTGCATTAGCAAATAGGACGAACTAAGAGGAGCAGAGCCAAGGACCAGGAAGATTTTTGCTGAGGACTTGACATCCACAGTAAATGCATTTAATGGTTTTATTGCTTGAGGCTTTGCTGTTTGGTTTTTTGCCTCTTTTTTAATTCTTGCCATCCACCCACTGGTTCCCAGTGGTGCTTGGAATGGATTAGGGAACCACATATTCCAGACAAGTTTCTTTCAAAGGGACAGTAATTCAAGCATCCTTAAGATGGCACCACAATGCAGACCAAACTACTTTTACAGGGAGCTCCTGATCTGAACTGAAACACTAATGCAGACACATACTCAGGGCTTCACAGCGGCCTAAATCAATGGACTGGTAATCTCCACTGATATTTGGGAAGGAAAACACAGTTAGTAGTCCTCAAGTATTTATATTCTCTGAGATTGCACCAGATAAAGTATTGTACATACTAAAGTTATTAATTTATGTGTTTCATCAACTCTCCAGTGACGTATGAAGCTAATGTTAAAAACTTCGCATCTTGAAGGGAGTGGTGAAAAAAAAAGGGGGGGGCAAGAGGACTGAGAAAATAAAAAAATAAAGAAGAAATTAAGCATGAGATAAGATCAACACTACTATTCATTTGTCTTAACTCTGTGAGATAAATTAAAGAATAGAGATCTCTATCTGGGCAAAATGTGCATCCAGTACCCTTCTTCTCCTCCACTGAAGTAGGAAATAAGTAGCTTATAACCAGCTGGGACAATCTCTACTGAATGGCTTTGAGGCAATAAATCACAGAAGCTGGTTTGTCCACATTTCTTTCTTTTCTTCAGACTGTTTGGCTAAATCTCCCACGGAGAAAGTTACGCCATGCAGGGGATTCAGCAAAATGCATGAAAAATGTACTCATGTCACCTACAAATTCCTCAGTTCTGGCTGAAGTCCAGTTGTGGCTTTAACACAAGACAATGCCTTACTGCTTTCTTTCCCTGAATCCTGCGAGGGCAGCTGTTTAAACATTTATCATTAAATGTTTCCAAAAAGAGAGCTCACTGTAGCACAATGATGCCATTTGAGCCTTCACGTTTGTTTCCGGGACCTATGGAACACGTGCAGGTTTGGGTGGGGTCATCCCGTAGCCCCACAGTTGGCTTATTTTGCTCACATTCATGCTAAATACCTCACTAATGATTTTTTTCTGTATGTTCCTGATTCTTCACAAATTTGGTTTAGTAAATCCTAAGCTGTGGCAAAGACTCAGCATGTTGGGAAAAGGCTTCCTTACAGCTGCATCAAGGAGGAATTGAGCCAGAGGAAAGCTGGCTTGCTTTCTCCTGCTGCTTCCAACTGTTCTTCATGTCTATTCTCTGCAAATAAATTCTCAGATTGATTTGTTCCTGTCTAGGCATGGTATGGATGCAATAGGTCTGTGGGAGAAGGAGGAGGACAGAGAAACTTCCTGAGATAGAAATGTATAGAGTTGCTCAAGACAGAGAAACTCCTTCTGGCTTTGACCCTTCCTAAACAGCAAATAGTTGCACTTGGGAGATGAATATACCCTTGCCAAGCTCTTACATGTTTTCATATGGATCCACTAGTAGATACAGCACATTGGAAGAGCTGGATCTTTGGACTGAGATGGTACGGCCACCCCTGTGCTCACAGGAGACTACTTACAGGGGGTACCTCACAGGGGCATTCCCCTGTGGACAAGCAGATTCTTAAAGGGACAAAAGTCAGCTCGCTCCACAGCAGGATACCAAGAGCCACTGTTTGAACGACCTTCCAGCCTGAACTAGTCGTGAATCAAAGATCTAAAAGCGTAAACCTCTGATTGCCACTTTCAGAGGTCCTGTGGGGCTGTGGATCTCCTCTGTGTTCTGGAAACATAGTTTCAGGAAAAGTTTCATTTCTCCTGAGAAAGGAGTTTATTAAATGCCAGTGTGGACTTCATGGCACAGGTTTGAAGGCTCCCAGGTTGCCTGTGCTGTTGTGGTGCAGCAGGAGACAACAGCATGGCCAAGCAGCCTGCACCCAGCACCAATCTGAGCCTCTGTTTGCCTTGAAACAGCCAAATTTCTTCAGCCTGGGTGGCTGAAATGAGGCAGCTAATGCTATACTTAATGACCTATTTAATGGCCCATTTTCCAGAAGTGATGAGAACTTACAATTATCCCTGTGCTCAGTGTGAGCTGTGGCTGCTTTGCAAACAGAAAGTCCAGACTAGGCATTCAGCTACCCCACTTTAAATGGGTAAAAGTAAAAAACCCTCGAGTCTTAGATCCTTGTCCTTCCTGCAGTAACGTCAAACGTCAATACATCAAAATAAAAGACATCCTCCCATTGACTTCCATGGGACTCTCAGCGTGACCTGGGAGAATTGGTCTTTCCCAAAAGCACAATAGCTCCAGCCAGTGGCTCAGCAGCTTCTGAACACTCTGGCCCCACTCTGCATCACATGTGCCGCTCACCACTAGTTCACCAGTCTCTGCTGAGAGCACCACTTGGAGCTGGGTGCCCACTGGAGCAAATCTGGGATCCTGTTGACTTTTCCAACCTCCTTTGGATTGCCATAGACCTCCCTGACCATTACATCCTCTCTGCTCGTTTCAGGGTAATAGAAGATCTCAGCTAAATGGCTCAGTGTGGGACATGTCCACAACTCAAAAAGCAATTATCATTTCCCAACAGCCAGGCCTGAGCACAGGCTTTGTTGATTTTGGCTCAGAATTGGGAACACTGATGCATCTGAGGTGCTGTTTATGAGCTTGCCATCACATCTATGGACTGAAAAGCCTTTCCTGCACAGCAGAAACCAGGCTGGCACTCTGGAAAGGGAAACCCTGCCACTCATATGGAATCCCTTGTCAGCTCAGGGCTGGCTTTTTCCACGTGGGCCTCAATCCACCTCTGCATCACCAGGTGCCATCAGCCAAACTGTCCCTGCCGTGTAGGCTGGCCCACAGCAGCCACCACTCTCCACATGAGAAGGACTTAGTAACTGGCAGAGCATAGTGTGAAGGAGACTGTGACTGCAGACATGGATTTCAATTTTAGTACTCAAAAACTTCCAGCTAAATTGGTTGGAAAATGGGGATTCAGGTCTGTGAGAACAGTGGAAGGTGTTTTTATATGTTTCACTCAAATTTGGAACACTTTGGATTGAAGTATGTTCCAAGCAGCAGGTCTTGAAGCCCATTTATTTTTGAAACACCAAAACATATCTGATTTTAATTCAGAAGGCTTAATATTCACCAAGATGCCAAGAATCATGAAGTTCAGCACCACAAGTCTCATGTTTAAAGAGTTAGGGCTTCTTGCTGCATAAACACTCTCTAAAGACCTTTTAGTGCACACCAACATGAAAACAGCTTACTCTTGGAATAATGTCAACAGATTTTACTCCTACACATGAGATACTTCAGGCTTCATTGGCATCTCTTGTTATCCTGGCTTAGGTGAGTTTTTACATGTTGAGGCTGCAGCCATGCCAAGAAAACTGTTTTGGTGCCATGGAGTTGTCATCTCTATGTTTCGCTAAATTTTTTTCTAAATTTTCCCTGGTTAGCTTCACACTGACTTCCAGGGGTGGTTTCTGATCTGCCATGCAAGATGAATGACTTAATCAATGTCCAAACCACTGCATACGTTTGGAATTTGCACCCCAGAAGAGAAAAATAATAGGTGAGAACATGTCACAGCTACTTTAATTCACAATGGGCTTGCTGAGGATTGAAAGGTGGCTGCAGCTTTCTGCTTCTGATATCAGCTTGGGGGGACATGGTGTGAAGCAATCAGGCAGCATGTTCAAGAGAGACCAGGGGAGGTGGTTTTATCACACAATGCCAAGTAAACTTCACAACTTCAGTGCAAGAGCACTGTAAATACCTAGGGGCTACTGGGACGCAAAAAGTAATCAGAAGTTAAGGACCTACATGTTCTACAAAGGTCTGAGCTTTGCATCCTGAATTATCTAAGCCACAGGTGGCTGAGAGGACATTCTAGGAAAAACAGCTCAATGTGTTTTACCCTTGGCATCTCCTAGTAGCAAGATGCAAGACTGGATGGATGCTGCATCATGAGGACCTCGACCTTGGAAGATGCTTTTACATGAGCAAAACATCACCATAGATGCCAACACTGTCCAAAACCACAAACACATGAGAATTGCAGTCTCTGGGCACAGTTGAGTATGTCCCAAACCAGGTAAGTCAGCAGTCAGGCTGGGACTGTCCAGCTCTGTCCCAGCAGACAGAACCACACCCTCATGAGACAAAAGCAAGAGCTAGGGAGCCTCCCTTGTGGGTTGCAGGTTTGCTTTATGGAGACCTGCTTTGCCCTCTAGTGACTGTTAAGGATAAACCAGGAAATCTTGTACCATCTAGTCCCATAATAAAATTCACATCCGGCTACATCCACTGGCTGGGAGACAAGCACTGGGGCTGTTCTGACTTTGTTTGGCCCAACTGAGAATATTTCTCTCCCGAGGCAGCCTGTCCCTGCTGTCCGTGCAGGATAGAGCAAGGGAAGGAGATGCTATTCTGAAAAGTTGAGAACAGACACCCTAAATTGGGAAATGAATGTCCAAGGGATTCGTAAAGGAAAATCCCCCAGGGCTGATGCTATTTCTAGTCTGCACATGCCTTGGAACTGAAAAGAGACTATTTGGGGGGAAAAGGAATGGATGAATAATGGAAGCAAAAATAGTTGCTCCAAATTCCTTTCCAAAGCCATGTTGCCTACAAACCCTTTGCAAACAACCAACAATTCATCAGAACATGAGCTCATATTTTGTGATCTATGGGGCCATAGACTTGGTGAGATATGGTCTGTGTGACTATTAAAAGAGCTCTTTTTTTGAAAAATAACAGCACTGATCTTTGTATAAAGAGTAGCAAGGGAAGAGAGGGATTAGAACAGACATCTAGATTTTTGCAATTGCTGTGCTATAGGAAAAGCAAACTCTTGGAAAACACTGTAGAGAAAACTTTTCCTTTAAACTTAAGAATAAATTCTTATCTTTTCAATTTTGAAGATGCTAGTTTGTCTTTGCTAAATGAGCAGACTAGAAGACAGATGTAGAGAGACTTTTTCTACAACCCAAGATAATCCAAGAATGCAAATGGAGTTAAATTCCTTAGTATCAGAGAAACTAAAAGAAATCAAACTTCCATTTGGAGACTCTCATTTAGCCAGTTTTTGTGACCACAAATAGCATTATTATCATGGGATTGAAAAACACTTTCCCTGTGTATTTATATATAAACTATTTTACAGAAACTCAAATTTAGTCTAGATGCTTTGATATTAGTGTTTTCTCAAATACTAAGACAAGAGAGACATTTTGTGTTCTAATGCTCACTCAACAAAAAAAGTCTGGGGAACATAAATGAATTTTAACAGAAAACTTAAGCCCAGAAATAGCCTTGAGCTTTATGAAAATGTTGATTAACAGGAGTATTTCAGGCAGGCTGGAACCATTCTCTGACACCACTGACTAGAGTGAGGAAAAAAACCCAACACACAAAACAAAACAAGAACAAGAAAGAAGACAAAGCCCATCCCAGCTAATTTGTGAAGGAAAGAGGAGAAGCTTCATTAGATGATTTGTTCAGTCACCGACATGGATTTTGTGGCTTGATTCATGCCAGTAGATGATTAAGAGGGGTCTTACCTGATTTTTAACATTATTCTTCCAAGAATAACCATTGCCTGCAACGCCCACATCCCAAAAGAAGGGCTGTGGTGTGAATTCAGTGCTCCCGCCTGAGAGCTCTCTCCCCAGCAGATGGCCTGCGGAGCGGCGCTGTGCCTTCCAGCAGCGTTTCGTTAGGAACCACCTTTGAAACCAGTGCACCCAAAAGGTGTCTGTAACACACGGGCTGCTCTCATGTGGGCAAATCATTTACCTGTATTCACAGTCATCTGCAGCACATGCAGGTGTCTACCCAGGCTTGGCTTCACCATCTCTGAGGACTAAACACTAATGCAGACAATCCTTCCGAGTCAGATCAGCTGGAAAATGCTGATAGTCTGAAACAATGGTTTTGAGGCTTTTAAAAACGATTTCCTGGGTTTTGACCCTTTAGAGACATAGACATGACTACTCTATAACCAAGTGTTCAAGATCTTGCTTCTGATAATAACCAATTGCTTCAGAGGAAGGAAAACCACAGCAGCAGATGTTTGATAGTCTCTGGCACAGTTTGTTACTGCATGTTAGTTTGCTACTGATCTTAGTAGCTCATAACTGATTTAGACCTGAAAAACTAGAATGGAATAATTTGATTTTCATGGATCTTCTTGATATCTCCAAGAGGTAGAAAAAGCATCAGGAAAAGAATGTGTAGTTCTTTTCAGAACAGCGACAGCTGACAGCCATCCTGCAGACCAGCTCAGGAGTGCCAGGAAGAAATAGAATGGGTTAATCAGAAGTATTTCTTCTCTGAGTTCCTCTATTTGTACCTAAGTGAGCCAGTTTCATGCCCATTTCATGTAGAGATGTGTCCCTTGTGGCAAGAACATGGGTATTGCCAGGCAGTTCCAGCTCTGCAGAGCCACAGGATAGACTTGGACACAGCTGAGGCAGCACTGAGGTTCCTTGGGGGGAGCTCCAAGGATGCCATTCCCCTCAGCCTGGGGAAGCCAGGTAACACAGAGACAAGTTTAGTCACACTGCTGAAATCTACTCAAGGCAGATCTAACTACACTAAAATTAGTAAATGCATAAGAGGGCACAAACTCTCTTCAGAGTTGTCCACCTGTACCCAAGTGCTGCTGATAAAGTCTTGCAGTCCCATGAAGGTTTTCCCAAGAGTAGACAGGTGTTATCATGTACATCCCACCTGATTCTCTGAAGGTTTCTTTGTGTCCCTCTTTTTTTTTTTTTTTTCCTAATGAGAGTCCTGAGAAGGCAGTACTTCGGCCTGGTCATCCAAAAGGAGCGAGTTGGAGGTACAAGGGAAAGAGGAACAGGCTATGACAAAAGATGCTACTGACTTACTGCTTTGTGGTGGAAAAGAGAAAACATCTGAAAAAAAGCATATTAAAACTGAAGGACTCAAAATTAATCCTGTTCTATTTTTCACAAACAAGTAAATTCCAGCAGGGCAAATTGTAAAATGGAATAGGTTACTGTGAAGGAGCATAGTGAAAGAATGATTTCAAGAAATATCCAGACTTTAAAAAACTCCATGTATTCAAACTGGCAAGGGCTGCTGAAATTCCCCCCAGAGTGCTTATAGAAAGAATTAGCTTAATTAAACCTCTGAACCATTAGTGATTCCATTTGAGGAGGCAAAGACAGCATCAGAGGTCTCAAAGGAATGGAAAAGGGCAAGCAAAATACTTGTCTTAAGAAGAGGGCAAAGAGAGGCTCTGGGATTAGCCGTTCCAAGATCCAGGACATGAGAGTGGTTACAGAGCATCCCATCATTAGTACTGAATGGATAATGGAACCATAAGGACCTGGCACCAGGGGTTTGATGAAAACAAGCATGTCAAATCAACCTGAATTCCTTGAGAAGGTTAGTGACCTGATGGAGAAGAGGGAACCAATGTGTGTGATCCTAATTGGAGATTCTGGCTTCCCATTATTTTTCCCCTCATATGTTAACTGAGAAATTGGGCTGTAATCACTTCTAACTCACGGCACTGAGCAGCTGGGCAGGGAAGTGCTGATATTCCTGACATTCCTCTGGTACATTTGCGTCCCATCAGTTTCATTATATCAAGAGCATCTCCTGCTTTCTGACCTGCACAAGCTCATGTCTCATGTCCCCACTATAACAGAGGAGGCTGGGAGTTTTAGTACAGACCTTTAAAGATCAGCACCCATGAGGCCATTGCAGATCATAAATGTAGTCAAAAAAAACCTGTGTGAAGGTGGAGATAGTCCAAGACAAAAGGCTGGATCTCCCTTGCACTGAATTTGTAATTTTTTTAAAAAAAATAAGGTTTTCATCAGCTCCTCATACTTTATTAGGGTTTTAACCAAAACCTTGGCTAAATTCTTGCTCTAGCAGTAGAGTGCATTTGTGAAATAAATTCTGTGCCCAGCCTTGTGGGTATGTGCCTAGTGTCAGCCAAGGGGTAAGTCTCTTTTCCCTTCTATAGGTTATTGAGATGTTTTCTACAGCAAGGAGAGAGAGATAATAATTCTAATCTTGAACCAAATTCCATCTAAAGAGATCTGCTTTGCCTACCTCCAGCTTTTTGAGAAAAAGCTGCCATTCCTTGAAATGGTGCAGCATTTTCTGATCCCTTCTACCAGAGTCCCCTTCAAACTGGGACACATGAGAAAGCAGCTTGGCAGAGCCTGCTTGACAAGACTTGACATCTAAATTGAACATCCAGGCCTCGAGTTCCTGATTTGATTGAAAAGCCATTGGAATTGCTTCTTGGTGACTTGTGGACTGCAAAACTGGCTGTGTGCTCCTCCAGATAAGGGCTCCTTTGTGCCGCGTTGTGTAACGGCTGCCACGGGGTTGATGTGGGCCAGGCCATAAATAACTTCTGCATAAATATTTTTAGCAAATACTTTCTGCTCTCTTGAAATACACTGGACAGCCTGAAGTGTGTGTGTCTGTGTGTGAAGGAGGAGGGGGGAGCTAGCAGAGCTCCCATCGGGAGCACAGAGCAAATATCGCAGCGCTCCTGATGCGCGCGGTAACGCGGCCGGAGCCGACGCCTCCACCAGGAGTGTCCAGAGCAAGCAAGAGTTCTCCAGAGAGCTGCCTTATCAGAGTGGCAAGGCATGCTGTGCTCTGGCAGAAATATCAATGAGCCCAGTGCACACAAGAGGTGGATGCCAGCACGAGTGCTCTGAGCAGGACTATCCCCAGGCAAGCCCTGAGCTGCCAGCCTATCTGAAGGCCCCCTTCCAAGGCATCTCCTGACCTTTCTGATGTGCTTAGTGCAGAGGGAACTGCTGGTTGTATTCCCTGTGGGCATAACCTGCCTTTTGCTCTGCACCTGAAGGGCCTGTCTGACTCCAGCTGTAGAAAACACCACTAATCTCTATAGGTGAGTGCACACATAGCAAGGGTTAACAGGGAAGCACAGTTGCTAGAAGACTCCAGCTACAAGGGAAAAACAAAATGAACCCTTCACTCTCATACATTAATCCTTACACTAGGAGACCAAAGATGCCTGAAAATGCAGAACAGGACAAAGTAACCTACTCACATTTTCCCCCCACCCCAGAGGCACTTCAGGAAAGTGTGATACACTGGCAATGTGTCAAACAGCCCCTACTGGCTATGGCTGATGGCACAGTGGGGAAGGTGCTCACTGGTACGGATTCCACTTATTCAGAATTTCTGATTTGCTGACTACTTCTGTGCAGAGCAAGTCATGAACACAGTGCCAGGCAAGATTCTGTGTGTGTCTCTTCAACACCAAACAGGTCAGGAGAGAAGGAGCAGTAAAAAGCTGGGAGGAGGGGATCAAAAGATGACAAAAATGGTCTGGATTGATCCAGACTGGGATTGTCCACCACAGCCTGTGCATTGCAACTGCTAGTGAAGGGGAGCTTCATAAATAGGGTTAACTTCACAAAAACGTGGAGAGGGAGCGAGAACACTGAAGGCTGTTAAGCTCTCTAGTTAAAACATACACTTGGCATGCAATAGGACGTGAGGAAACGAGAGTGAGCAATCCTGTCTAGTGCAGCTCCCGGGAATCTGGATCCCCAAAACTCAAAGGAGCTTGTTCTGAAATTGGCAGGGAAGCACCAGCACATTTTCCTTCAGTTTTTCCACAGAGACAACACAGAAGTCACATTTTAACTGAACAAACTGAGCTTAATGGATGCAAAAATTTCTTTCTCTGTTATGAAGTCTGCATGTAACCAGGGGCAATTACCTAGACTAAGGTATCTGGAAGCACTCAGACATCCACCTTTCAGAACCTTTTATCAAGGGAGGTAATAAGTCATGCTTTACCATAGTGATCCATAGGAGAAGTGATCTCTGGTGACCTTCTGGTAATATATCTCAATCCAGCCCCAGTTCTCAGACATTTCTGTGAGGGTTTGCTTGTCTAGCTGTATTCATCAGACACAGCTGATGTGATTAATAAATGTTGACTGATTATTTAATGGGGTGACCTGAAGAGAGTTGCTTGAGGCAGTGAAGGAATTGTTGCAGGTGGGACTTGTTGCAAAGGTTTTCCCTTCCACCTGCTAGCAATGTTACTTAATTATTTGGTGCCTTCTATCTTTCAAAAATGAAGGAAAATATTAATGTACTAATCTAATATTAATCCAGTCTGCTCTGCTTTTGCAGACAGGAATGAGAGATAACAAGAGCTTCAAACTTTCCCTAGTTATAACAGGAGGGAGGTTGCAGCACAAGGTATTTTGAAAGAAAGGCCAAATGCCAACCTGAGAGGAAAGCAACAAAAATCAAATAATGAAGTAGTAAGTCCAATTCAGTGATAAAGGTGACAAGGGAGAATGCTGCTAAGGTGTCAGCCAGGCAGCCAGGAATTCTCAACAATAGCCCTAGAGCTTGCTTTTGGGCAATTCTCTTCTTATTCCAGTGTGTCTGTAAAAGCATTGACTAAACAGAATAATAAAGGTTGTCTTTAGTCTGTGAAATGAGTGGTGACAGTTTCACTTTGTAGTAGTATAATGGAGAACTGCTATTTGCCTTCCAAGTACTATATTTCCAAAAAGAAAGAAAAAAAGGAAAAAGAAAGAAAGAAGAAAATAACCGTATCATAAATAAAAGTATAAAAGTACAACTGGAAATGCCAGGATGAATACAATTTTTTAATTGGAATTTTGTGATCTACTTTCTCTGCCACATCTTCCCATGTCCCATATCCATAAGATCACCTACTAGAGACTAAATGTAAGCCACTCACCCAGCGGAAACAGCCGGTGACAGGAGGTGACACCCTGCAGGCTGCTCCGATCTGGCTGCCCCAGCATTTTGCTGGTAACTGGCAGACAGACGTCTGCACACAGACGTGGGCCAGGCTTGCTGATGAAGTCAGTGCTCCAAAGCATCTGTTATGTTGACCTCTGCACTGGAAGCAGGGCCAAAATGAACAAATTTAGTGTACCTTGAGGAAGTTTGCTGTCAGACAGATGGGATTGCACAAACTAAGAGTAAAGTCCCTTAGAGAAGGAGTCCCCTGACATCTGCGTAGCACCTGGCACGCACTTCCTTAGCCATGGAGGATGGAGAGGAAGAATATGCTGGAGACTGAATTATCTGGCTACTGATGGAGCAGAGAGGTGTAAGGGCAGGAGACAAGCTACTGTACTTCAGAGAAGAGTAAGTGAGAAAATGCAAGCAAGCAGGTTGGGATGGAGAACAGCCAGATGGTGAGCCCCAGCCACCTGCTAAGTCTGTCTCTCTAATAGTCAGGCCGGTGTGCAGTGCAGCTGGAAATATTTGGATGCTGCTTGTGTGCGTGGCAATGGTTATCAGGAAGCTTCAGATTAAGACAGGCAAGACAGAGGGGTAGCTAAATTAGAAAAGAAGATGGGAAGCTAAATCATCTTGATCTAGTTTTACAAAGTGGTGACCTTGGGTCCCTCCTTGGCATAAAATTCATGTAAGAGGAATTGCAAGCAGTTGAGCTGGACTGAGCAAAGCATTAAGTTAGGAGCAAGCTCTGGGTATCTTCCCAATTATGTCTGTGTGTAGGAGCTTGGCAGGAGTGAGAGGCAGCGTGTGGGAGAGGTCTGGCTCACTGATAACAACAAAAAGAAGCAGAAATGTCCCCAGGGAAAAGGGTAACTTTTCCCAGTTACTTAGGTCTTCTTAGCTAACTTGCCATAAAAGCAATAATAAATGCTTAAAATCAGTGATATGAATGGATCCTGATGACACTGTGGGCATTTATTAAACTGTAGCCTTGAAGTCCTCCAGGGAAAAAAGAGCATGAAGCCAAGCCAGCAGAAAACTAGGACTCAGTACTAACAGAGCAGCCTAGCAGGGGCTCTGATGGCTATTTGTGGATCTGGGTAGTAGCTTCATGCTGACATAGCCCAGTTACCCTCACTTTTCTTCATTCAGGTCCAGCTTGGTGCCAAATGAGCCAAAACTATTGTTTGGGTCAGACAGGACTCTGACAGTATTGTGCTGCTGGAGTGGATGAAACCAGCCAAAAGATATGTGGGTATCAGGGGGAAACCCCAGATATTTGTTGGCTGGTTTGGGGTGGGTTTTCTTCATCTATGCAGATCTGAAATGGATAGCGAGTGAGTTTGAAACACTGTTTGATGTTAAATGCAGGTAAATGAACATGTACCAGGGGGGCTGACACTGAATGGGAGCCAGCAGCTGCTCTCTCCTGCATCCCCAAATGGAGCAGATGCTTTCGAGGCAGAGATGTGAAACAAAATGATGGATGTTACTCTTGCTTGCCTCCAGAAAGGAGCATGCAATTAAAATGTAAGCATGAATGGAGCAGAATTTTCTTTCACTGGCAACAGTGTGCACGGAAAGAGTGAGAGCAAAGCAGAAGGCATGGATTGCTGTCTGCAGAGACATCCCCACTTGTGTTGGCAGTGTACAGAGGAAAGAGCTAGTAAGGTATTATCCACAGCCAAGTTCTTGGACCTGATACACAAACATGAGTGCGATTTGAGGAGCTGATACAATCTGATATGCAAACATGTTGATTTTTTTCCAGCAATCTGTAAGAATATAGTTCGAGGCTTTTCAATTGCTAGAGGGCTGGTTATGGAGCTCATGGCATCACTGACCTAAATCTTTAGTAAATCTTAGCAGACTGGGAAACTGCAAATACTGAAAACTGAAAGTGCTGGGCCAATATGCAGAAAAGGGCAATTTTGATAACCAATGCAGATCTGACGTGTTTATAATGAAATCTGCTTTCCAAAGGAAAATGCTGTTTTCATTTAAGTTGAAATGTTTTAAAAGGCACTAGTCTTAACAAAGCATGCTGTAAGCAAAAGAGAAGTGAAATATCAGCCTGATTTTGACACTCTCAGTATAGCACATTTTGAGCTTTGTTTAAAAACTTTTCAAAACATGTTTATGTTAAATAAAATATAATTTTAAATGGCAATCACATGTTTTCCATTTTCATGGAAAATTTTGATGCCATCTTGTGCTGATTTTGTTCTGCCTGAGGACATAAGAGGAGGAAAAAAAAATAAAATCAAAGAAATGGGATTTGCTGTGAATGGAAAACTCAAGTTCTTTGTGAATCTGTAGCTCACTGAAGGCTCATTCCCAGACTGGTCAATATGGAACTGCCCACATGTGGAATTTCAAGGTGTCACTGTAATCAGCAGTAGCCAGTGAAAATGGCTCAGTGGGAGCAGATATTCCCAAATGACCTTTTTCCATCAACAGTACTTCTAGCTTGGCTGGTAGCTGTGGGTACACAGATGTGGTAATGTTTTGTAAGCATCACCCTGCACACATTAATAGCAGGGTTTTGGTTCTTCATCCATTAACCTATAGATCTCAGAAGGTAAGAACTGATTATTGAACAAGTTTCTGATGGGAGTCAGTGTCTCAGTGTCTTCATGGCTGATCTGGAGATAAATAAAACATAATTTGCTAATAACCACGGCAGATGGAACAAGGATTGCCTGTCATCGCTATTTCCCGCTTCACCAAGCACGCAACGTGATCTGCCTTGCCTGATGAACTGGCCCCAAGCAGGCACAGTGCACTGTAACAAAAAATTCATCTAGGATCATGCCAGTGGAATGCCGGGAGACACCTCAGCCACAGCACTTCCTTGGGAAACGTGTTGGAGGTGACAAGCAATCAAGTCTGGTTTCCCACTGAGATGCAGTGGGATGAAGAAGGGGGTCACTGGGAAGTGGTGAGTAACTGCAGGTCAGGGACTTCACTTCCTTGTGCAGCCCAGGCAACAGGAGAGACACTCTGCCACCTATGGTCTGAAAATTATTAATAGCAAAGAAAAGGAAGAAAATTTTTTGGAAAACAATCCTTTGGGGGGCAATGGATTGTCAGATAATTTGGCAATAGCGTGCAAGTAGTCCCACAGACAGAAAAATACCTGAAAAGTCTCTTTGCTGCAGCAGAGGAGTAGAACCACCACCCCACCTGGAAGCAAAACCCAGGTTACACAACAATCAGGCACAATATTAAGGCTGAGGCTGATTATTCACTTGAACAAATACTGATGAGTTGGAAAACTCATTGGTGTTTTCAAGCCAAATGACTTTGTGGAAGATACATTTTAGTGAAGTACAAACCATTAGCCTGATTACAGGCATATCAGTGTAAATGCTGTGTCCCTGATGGCTGGCCATTACTGTGTCTGGTGCTATGAAGAATTCAAGTCATATTCTTCTGTAAAGCATTCTGCAGCATCTCTATTTGTCATTAACACCTTTGCAAAAGGAGCCTGCATGGTACATTTATGATGTCATTCTAGAGCCACAGCCTTTCCCCAGCACGACCAGTGATGGTATCCAGTGTGAACATCCACATGGACAACAGTCAAACCCCGGCACCTCTTTCATATGGATTTGAGCAGGCAGCTGCAGGGTCATTTGTGTTGACCCCTGCTTGGTCCATAGTGTTTTAACTTGCTCATTTCCAGAACATCACCATATTTCTCATTTCCAGAACAGCACCACATTTCTCTGGATGCCAGGTGAGGCCAAATGCCTGAGTGGTGAGTAGGGAGCACCTATATCCCCCTAGGCACCCTCATTTGGTCTGCCCTCCCTTGCTTGACATGGCTCTGGGTTATCCTCCTAGGCTGGGTGTACACAGGGCAAACACCATCCTGGAGGTGGTGCTGCCCTTCATAGATATTGGTGGTGAATCAACCATGGAAGATAAAATATAAATGTGGAGCAAGGATTAAAGGTTTGAAGCATTTTTTTCCCTATTTCTGGCATCTGTTGGTTCCTTCACAATCTTGTCATTGTTTGGGAAAATGTCTGCTATAAATACACTTAGATCAGATGCTCTGAGATCAGCATCTAGTGTAACAGATGAGAATAAAAATCTGTTTGATGTTAGAAAGAGTTTCTTCTAGTTCTTGCAGGTTAGTGATTCATCCAGCATTTCAGATGTGAGGAGCAGCCCATTCTTGGCATGTCCAGTGTCACTTGCAAGGGACAGACCTCCTAGGTACTACAACTTTGCAGTCACTAAAGTGAAGACAGGTTGATGTTGAGATGGACCACGTGGCTTGTCTGTGTCCCCTAACTGTTTAGTTACCCGTGTTCAGTGTCTTCCTGACAGCACCAGCCTTCCACAGTTTAAAAACCTCTAGGCAGCAGTGGAAATATTGTACAAATGGCTCTGCACATCATGACCTGGTAGCCTCCTACCATTGCATGCCATAGGTAGGATATTCAACTTTGTATGAATGTTTTTATATCAAGATATAGTAGAAATTCTACTAACTCTGCTCCTGCTGAACTGATCTTTGAAAGAACTCTGTGGGGTGAAGGAGGTTGTAACACTGTGCTGCCAGTTTGGAAATCATTACATTTTTGTATTCAACTGGCAAATGCATGTGTACCAGAGAAGAGAGCAGTGACTGCAGTCCATCTGCACCAGTCAGTGTCAGATGGGACATGAACAGATTTTAACACATTTTCAGAGAGCAGAATTCAACTCTGCAATGAGTTTGTTCTGGTCCTAAAGTAGGACATCAAGCTGGGACTTAGGGTATTTCTAACCCTTCCTTAGCATGAGAGACAAACACAATGGAAATTGGTTCTAGGGTTTGTTCCTACACCCTTGCTCAGACATCCCTCCAACATGATGTTCCTTTGGCCCCTGGGACCTTGGCCTTGGGGGGCAGGGTCTCTGCACACACTGGAATCCACTATGTCTCGGTATTTGTTACAAGAGCAAACAAGACCCTGGATCCATTTGGGGGGTCAGAAAAGGAGTGGTAAAATTGCACTGGCTCTGTTGAAGCATCAGGAAAAAGCAATGGTCATCACGAGTTTGCATTTGTCCTTTCATGAAGAGATGACTGTTTGCCCCAAAAGGCTGCATTTGGCCATTTTGTGCATCTGTGAGGAGCTCCAGCTGTTGTTTCCTCTATCTTTGCATTGTTGTAGTCGACCGAGACAATACCACACTCAAATAAGGGCAAAGCCCGTAAACAAAAGCTGTTTAAATGTCAACAAATAACAAATATGTTGACTCTGGAGGCTGATTGATTACAAATTATTTATATTTTGTAGCTGCACTTTCCAGCACTGCCAGACTGACAGGACCATCCCACATTTAATTGTAAGCAACTGGAGTAATTTCACGGCATTTTGATTACGTCTTACAATGCATCCTGCAATGTATCAGCTTGCTTTCTAAATATCTCATTCCTGCTTCTCCTCTGATCACTGAGAATAGCCACGTATGGACAAAGCTTTTCTGAGCAACTTACAAGGTTTCTGATGGAAATTAGAGAGAAATCCACACCTGGAATCTTCTCCAGTCTGAATTTTTAACTCCTATGAGTTGGTAGGGATTTGTTGCCCTTGTTTTATTTAGATTGACTCAGCACCAGGTTTTTTGGTTTATATTTCTCAGTCTGTTGCAGGAGGCTGTTAGGATTCAGCTCACAGAGGCTTGTAACAGGAGAGCTGGACTTGATCTCAGAAGGAAAGGATCAAAAAAGTCAGGGCAATACTGAGGAAGAGGGTCTGCTGAGGGAAGGAAAGTGATATATGAATTATAACTGGACTTCAGCACTATTAAAATGGGTGAGACATGGCCCCCTCCTTCCTCACAGCTCCAGCAAGTTCACCTGAGGCCATCAGATAGGGGTCCTGGGGCCACCAGACCCTGTACCCCAAGGGGTTAGATCATATTTTCAAGGCAGAAGAAAAATAATTACTTGTCAACCTGACACGCAATTACTAGACTGACTAGAGTGGTGAAGGAGACCTTTTTTGGTCTCAGGGAAAGAAAACAAATGCAGTGTATTAGCGGGTCTGTCATGCCAGAGTATCAGCTGAAGGCAAGCAGCCGACTCCCAGGATTAGCACCCTTCCTTGGTGGGCAGAGGAGTCCTTACACTATGTGGAATGAGGCTAATGAAGTTTTCGGTGCAGGGGAAGAGTGGGAAACACTGCTGACAGCCAGCTCAACAGACTGATGAAACAGCAGCCCCAGGGATACTGTTCAAAGGCTCTTTTGGTTATTTAATGAAGTGTGGTTGAGATTTGACCCCTCAGATTCAGCGCCGGAGGTTTTCTGTGAGCGTTTGAGGTCTTGCTCCTATCCCTGAGCTCATTGGCTACTCAGAGAATTTTTTAATCATATTCCAATGGTTTTTTTCCTGCTGCACAGAAGGCCACTCAGCTGACAGAACAAATTCCTCATACGGTGAAGCACGGATGGGGACCAAGCCCAGGAGCCCATTGCAAGCTCTGGGAACAGGAGGGGACCTCAGCCAGCTTGTGCAAACCATATCTCCAGGCACTGCCTGGTGAACAATGCTAGAGCATTTACCAGTTCCTACGGAACTTTTTACAACAGCAGGTTAAAGAAATCAATTTTATTTAGAGAGAAAGGGCTTGTCTTAAAACTGTAGAACAAGTTCTTTTAGACCACAGTGGATAACTGCAGTGGCAGGGGCTCCCATTACCCTCATTAGCAAAGTTCTAGCCTTTGTTAAATACAGGCTTGCTCCCATTTCTCCAGAGGTACTGCCAGCAGGATGGCTTCTCCCTGCTCCCTCCCTCCCAGGCCCCAGCTGGGGACCTGTCCTCCTGCACCTGAAGCCAAGCAGCAGCCCTGCTGCGAACACAGCCACGGTGTGGGAAAAGCAACACCAGAGAAACACATTTTCAGCTCCTCTTTGCAATTTAAATTCAGGAGAAGCACCCGGGCAGGAAGCCCCCAGACGCTGCTCTGTGCATGGCTGCAGGTCCCTGGCTCAGGTCACCAGCAGTGACATTGCTGCAGTCCTCCATGCAGGCATGGGACTGACACTTAATGGCACTGTGCCAGCCTGTGACATGGTAAAAATATCCTGAGGCCGCAGTGAGTTTCTTTCACCGGCCCAGCACCAGCAGTGCTTCAGCCTATGCGTTAGAGCACGTAGAAGTCATTGTTGTTTGACAGGTCACTGTAATGGCAGAGGGCGAGAGCGGGGGCCTGTGCCGGCGGGGGCTCGGCTCGACCCCTGCCCTGCAGCCCCTGTGCCGGGGGCCTGCCTGAGCCCGGGTTGCAGAGATGACTGTCCCACCTGGGCTCAGCCACGGCCTGGTGCTTGTGTCTGCTGCTGCCATTGCAGTAGGTCCCACAGCACCGGCACGTCAGGAAGCACTTGGCTCGCTGTTTGGCCCTTGACTCGGAGGCCGAGGCCGTCCCTCCGTGAGTGAGAGTCACAGGAGTGGCACCCCGTGGGTCGGGCTGCCCTTTCAACCGGCTCCTTCTCCTCTGGACGGGGTCCAGGCTGATGTCTGACTGGGAGGAGCAGCTCTCGTTCCAGCCGGCGCTGGCGCTCAGGCTGCGCAGCGGCAGGGCGAGCCGCAGCGCCTTCCAGAACTGGGAGCCGGAGCGCTTGGACTTCTCCCCCTTCCAGGTGACGAAGGAGACCGATTCCTTCAGCTGGAGGATGCTGGGGTGGGTGCACTGCAGCGGCCTGTACTCCACCACGATGAGCTTGGTGGCTATGGCGTTCTGGCACATGATGCCCAGCTTGAACTCCAGGAGGCTGATGCTCTTCTCTGTCAAGTAATCGGGACTCAGGACCACGATCATCCTGCGGCTCCTCTGGATGAAGTCGAAAACGGCTTCAGTGGTATCTAAGAGTACAAGGGCAGAGGAATTGGGGTGCACAAGGAGAAGGGAGTGGGGAGAGAAAAGCTAAGGAAGCTGTTCGGTGGCGTACCTGCACAGATCCCTCTTCCCACAGAAGGAAACCTGGCACAAGCGCTGTGACTTTCGACTTGCCCACACTCCTGCTGGCAGCATTTGTGCTGTGCAGGGGGTTTTTGAGAAGGCTGAGGCAGTAAATGAGAAGCCAGGAAATGCCCTGACTGTACTCTGACTTCTGCACAGCATCACTCATGCCCAGGGAAGTGCAGGCATTTGATAAAGGGTGGGTCTTGTTTGGGAACCACCTGCTCACAGCTTGAGCAACTCTTTGCATCAGGGGATGCAAAGCAATCGTGTCATCCTGTCCCAGCTTGAACTGCAGGGGCTGACCCACCTCCCCCATGTCATGCTCTCTCATCTTTAAGTAGAAACCTCCAAATTTAGAAAGCAAAAATATCAACCTTAAACCCCTCCATCAGTTCCCCTAGGCATCATGGGGGGTGGAAACACTGTCCTTCAAAGCATTTCTTGGGATTAATTGCAAGTTGTAAAGCTCAGCAAGAAGCTTAGCTGGAATGGTGCCAGGCAAGAGCAATATCTCTTTTATTATGAATTTTGAAAAGCAGCAAACCTGAAGGATGTCCTTGGACTTCTACATGTGGCTTGGGATGCAGAAAGCATATTTAAGGTGCAGTGGCTAAAGGGTGAGCAGTGGAAAGGATGGGAACTATACGGCTGTGGCACTCAGCAATTTAACAAAAGCTGAGTAATAAAAATGTAAAAAAATGTAAAAACCTATACACTTACTAAGTGTTGGTGCCTGAGATGAGAGGGGACCCAAGGACAAGCTGGTGTTCAAGCAGGACAAGGATCATTAGAGTAAGAGCTCTTGCACATTCAGAGAGAAAAATCTGCCTCTAGGAATGTCTTTCAAAGAGCTGTTCTGGAAAGAAGAGCTACCTCCTGCTTCCCTTCCATTTCACACTGCTAAAGCCTTCCTTCCTCAGGCTGGAGACTCTCCTCTCTCCCTGACAGTGGAACACTGGTGTTTTATATGAATAAAAATACTCTTCCTTCCCTGCACTGACAATGCCCCTTAATTCTCCCAGCCCTTGGCTGTCTCATCTCACAGCAGAAGGTGTACTGTGTTGCATCTGGATGCACCTTATTTTAATATTGTACAGAGCAGTACTTTTCAAAGAAATATGACTAGCTGTAAAACTGATTATCACTAGATTATTTGGAGACCCAGATAGGAAAAATGATCATACAGTAATATGCTAATGGAGAAAGTAGGGCACTGTTTGGTTAATAAAATACTGGGGTTAAAATCAAATTATTTTGAGGGGGCTTTTTCCTTGTATAAAAAGTTTGGGGGGGATTTTTACCCCCAACACACACAGGAAAACCCTGATTCATTGAAGCCAAAAGTAGATGATAGTTCTGTCAGAATTGTCACTTACCATCATGACACGTTTTTGCCACCCTATTTCAAAGGCATAAAGAATTGGCAGCAATCTCCAATTTACTAAGTCCAGACCTCATTCAAACTTTTCTACAAGTGATTGAAATCTATTTTGAAAACAGCCAGCCTTCAACAGTTTGTGAAAGAAAAAGCTCTTTTGCTAGTTTGAAAGGTCTTTCTTTTTGAAACTGGAATCACAGAACCACAGCAAAATGTAAGCAGGAGCAGCCCCTGGGATGTCACCTATTCTCCCTGCCTGCTCAAAAAGCCCAGGTTCAATTAACATGAATAACTCTGATTCTGCTGAAATGAAATGTTTTGATTGAGGTAACAGTGCTGGTTTTCTTTTATCAATTTTGGATTTGCAACACTTTTTGAGACTAATTTTTTTTGAGACTCATTTTTTTTTGAGACTCATTTTTTTGAGACTTTTTTTGGCAGGGAAGGTGTTCAAATTTCCAAAGATATATTTGGTTTTGAGAATGGGATGCATTTAGACTTGGCTGACCAGGATACCTTGGGATGTTAAGTTTGCAATGTTTACCCAGCTCAGGAAAAATCCTGAGCAGACACTTCACAGTGTGCAGGTAGGATCTTTCCTCCCAGTGAAACAGCACTGGATGGGACACGCAGCAATAACACTGCAGGGGCTTGGGGATTCAGTACTCTTGGTTATCTGCTTTTTACTAAAAAACCTTCCATCTTTACTAAACGTTTGCAGAGGACACTGCATATTTTTATTGGTTTACTTGTGTCTTCCCAATGCACCCCAAAGATGTAACAGATTATAAGGATTATGGTCACAGATCCCATAGCCATAGACCTCAAATCCATAGCTTGTCACAGGTACTCATTTTGCTAGAAATGGTCTGGAAGTGCTGGGCTGTCTCTCAACTTACCTGTGGGCAGGCAAACATGGGAAACGGGCAAGCAAGTGACTTGGATGAGAAAATACGAAGCTGACTGCACCTAGAAACTGATGGGCAAAGTAGCCTGAGAGTGAGTTTCATTTCTGTGGTTTGGGCAGATTTCTAAAATTCTGATTTGATCTTTAAAGCACAGAGATTATGTTGCCTTCCCATCTTTCTGTCTTGGGATTGCCAAGTGAGCACTCTTCAGATCAGAGACTTCCTGTGTGTGCGTGTGCACTGCTGTGAGACATCTGAATGCTGTGTGTCACTGTGTTTCTGCTTGGATGGCCCTGGGAGCTCACGTGCCTCTGCAGGCACAGCATGAAACAGCCAGGGAGACGTCCCATTCCAAGGAGGAGCCCCAAATGATCTTGATGCTTGGACTACACACAATCGTCTTTCTTTAACAGCATTTCGCAGACGTAATGGGAAGATGGTATTTATGAGAAATGCACAAGGACTGAAATGCAAAAATGAAAATGTTTTATTGAAAAGCAAAATAAAATAATACTGACACTTCACAGACCAAATCACACAAAGGCAAAAACATACAGAAAAGGGAAAACTCTGGAACAGCTGTACAACATCAAACAGCACGGGAAGGGAAGATATTTTTTCCAATTTGTGCCACGCTGTTTCCCGATTCAAAAACAATGAGGAACTTTGCATGAGCTGCATATTGATAAATGTTAGGTTAGAGCACAGAAACTCAAATGAATCAACTGATTCAGACAGATGCTGTGACAGAATCCCACAATGGAAACTGCATGTGGCATAGAATGAAATGACAGGCGTATCTGAGGTGCTTGCAGATCTGCTTTACAGTTGGGACTGGGCTTTACACCTGGCCAGCAAAGCCAGTGGTAAAGCTCCTGGGTGAGTGGAACCTGGTCCTGGACTATTCCTTCCACACTGCTCCCCCTGACCTCTGAGGCCCCTTCCAAACCATGGCACCTTTCGCCTCGTGGGTGCTCTGTTGATGTCTCTCAGTAACCCTGTTCTGGGGCTGCAATGACACCAATGGCCACTGCTGTGTATGCCTGAGAAAGCCCTGATTTATTAATTATTTGGAAAATTCTTTCAATAAAATCAGCAAAATACATGAGGTGGATTTAACTTCCTAAAATAATCAGACTTACTAAAACATCAGCATAAATTCTCTTGGTAACTCAGGCAAAAGTGAGATGTGATGTAGTGAGGTCTGGGATGTCAATTCAATTTATGAGTATTTAGGAGTCAATCTTTTAAAAATCGTATGGGAATCTAACACAGCTCTGCTTTGGCCTCAGGGCCTTCCCTCTGCCTGCAGATCTGGCAGCTGATTACAGAGATGCTTAAAACACAAACAAAAAGGTGAAGCTGGGCACAATGACAGGGTTGCAATGGGTTCACAAAGCCGAGCACAGGTTTGGGTGATATTTCTTATAAATGAAGTTTTCTGGAGTATGGGAAGCACCTCTGTCCCTCCACAGACAACCACAGTAGAAAAGCTTGTAACAAAACTTTTAAGCACCTCTGAGCAGATGAGGAGCTCCACTGCCTCCAGTGAAGCTGACTGCAATTTTACCTGCTTAAATCAAAGCTTACTTGGGGTGGGAAAGATGAAGAGGATGGTAAGAAAGAAGCCCTATTTGTTACACATTTGTACAGTGTCCTGGTTCCCGCCAGGACAGGGTTAGTTTTTGCAGTAGTCAGGAGGGGGCACGTCCAGGACACTGAAGTTATTCTATACCACCTTGCATTTGCAAGGGCTGGGGGGAAGGGGGTCTCTGTTGGAGAGAAAGAGTCCCTGCACAGCGCAGCTGGGCCAGTGCAGGGCAGCAGAAGGAATGGCTGGATATGGTCAATTGTCAGGGGGTTTTTCTATGGGAACCGTTCATTTCTTGTACCCTCTATCACCGGTATTGTTGTTGTAAATGTTCATTTCCTTATCTCATTGCTGTTTCCAGTAAATTTTTCTTGTCTCATGGCAGGATCTTTACCTTTTGTGCCTCCAATTCTCCTCTCCTGCCCTCTGCAGGGGGAGGGAGAGGGGGGGAAATGAGGGGCACATGATTTCAGGGGGAGCACTGAATTGTGGGGTACCATTCCTAAACACGACATACAGTACCTGACTGAGGCCATGGGGGGCTGTAGCTCCCTGCAGCCCTGGAATAACATTATTAATCATAAAAGGCTAAGGGCAAAAGGTTTCCCTGACACTAGGATTCAGTCCCACACCTTTAAGGCTGGGCTTTTTACTGGGACGCCCTCAAAGCTCCCAGCTCAGCTGGGTGACTAGTGCATAGAATCCTAATTGTAGTGCTTTTATAGTGCCACTATAAATGCTTATGCTTCACTCACTGGACACCGACAGAACAAGTGCATGAGTCAAAGGTGACTCAGGAGCAACCATCACCAATAAAATAAGCATGCACTTGGTGCGTGTACTACTGAACGCCACAATTACGTGGGCAGGTCCTTGCACTAGGAGCTGCAGGAGTGTGGAGACACCCCTAGAGCATGAAGTTTTATTTGAAAACATTGTGAACCATAGCACCAGTCAATGCCAGGGCCCCACTGTGCTTTGGTCTGTCCTACAAGAGAGAGGAAACTCCCCTCCTCAGCATGAACTCACCATGCCCTCCCCTGCTGAAGCAAGGACACCTAGACAGTGGGTTTTTGTGCTTCTGTTTTGTGCAAATGTTCTGCAGCTCTGGGCTGGAATCAAGATAGGGAGATGCTCGTTTTGTAAAGCCAAAGCTAGTTTAAACCTAAGCCCTGAATTAGAAAATGGCAATGTTGTTCATAACCAGGTGTTCAGGACAGAGTCTTGATAAAATCATAGAATAATTTGGGTTGGGAAGAACCTCCAAAGGCCACCCCCCTGCAATAAGCAGGAACATATTCAACTGGATCAGACTGCTCACAGCGTTGTCCAACCTGGCTTTGAATGGTTCCAAGGATGGGGCATCCACCACCTCTCTGGGCAATTTGTGCCAGTGTCCTACCACCCTCTTTATAAAGGATGTCCTCCTTAAATACAGTCTGAATCTACCCTCTTTTAGTTTAAAACCATTACCCCTTGTGCCTAAAGGGGTGATTGCAAAAGGCCCTACTAAAAAGTCTGTCCCCACTTTTCTTCTAAGCCCCCTTTAAGCACTGAAAGGCCACAAAAAGGTCTCCCAAGAGCATTCTCCAGGGAGAACATCCCCAGCTTTCTCAGCCTGTCCTCGTAGTCTTACCTACATGGACAGAACTAGTAGTTTTTAGGAAGTTCAAGTAAGTTTATGGGGTGTCCTTCTGAGTTGGACTTCTATCCAGTGTCATTCCAAAGACCGTGGAAGTACCTTGCATGATGCTTTCCCCCAGCCAGTGGCAGAGACAGTAGGCAGGTTCAGTAGTACATTGGGGGTCCTTGTAGTGCTTGTGAAGTCCCTGAGTTTACTCTACAAAGAAACATCTCACATGCTCCATGGCCTATGCTCACGAGAGATTTTCCTGGATTACAAGCAGCTCTGAAGGATCTGGGGTACTTGTGAGACTGCAGAGTCCCAGAGACTGACCACTTGTTACGAGATGTGCTACAATACAAATAGCAGCCAGTAGAGTTGTGGGGGTTTTTTTAATGCTTCTGTAACAGCCACTGCCCATTGCCAAACTACCTGGAGGCATCTGCTTCAAAGGAAATTTGGGGAGCAAAGATGAGGAGCTTCAAGAGTCTACACTCCCCGCAGCGCAGCAGGAGTCTGTGATCCCACAAGTGATTGGGACTACAGACCCGGGACATGTGGGAAAGGCTATGCACTGGAGCCACCTTGCAAATTGTTCTTCAGCCTCTGCGACAGGGACTGAGGACCAGGAAGGAGTGAGGTCACTTAGGAGTGGAAAGAAGCTCTGTCCTGGATGCTAATGAAGGTCCCATAGGAACTGGATCTAGGAGTACTGGCCACGCTATCACAAGGTGCTGCATGCATCCCACTTGGATAGCAAGTTTAGACCTTAAGGCCAGGGCTTGTGTGGTTGATAACAAGGACATACATTTGCAGAGAGCAGGTGTTTGCATCTTCGGTCTCTCTAATGACCGAGAAATATCAAAGCTGCAGGGAAAATATGACTATCTTCTGAAATGCTCGGGACATGGTCCTTCATGGAAAAAACCCTGAGTTCCTCCCCACTCCCTGCCCTAACTTGTGGATTTTTGCAGTGTGTTTTGGTTTGTTTTCTGATTGTGTCAAACATTTTTCAGGGATATGCATCAACCCATCAAGGCTTAAACTCCTGCTAATTTTTTTCACTGGTATTTCCACCTGCAGCTGCTTCCAGAACCTGCCCTTTGGGAACTTGGATTTCTCGCCTTTCCATTTAATGACATTCAAGGCCGCCTTGGCCTGCTTCAGCTCCTTCACTTTGCTCTTCTTGATGGCTTTGTACTGCACTAGAATGACTTTGATGTTGCCCTTGGAGGCCATATTCTCTAGGCCAGCCTTGAGCTCCAGCAGGGCCTGTGTCCCCTGCAAGACGTAGTTGGGGCTCAGGACAACAAGCAGACGTCGGCTTTTCTGGATGAAGCTCAGTGTTTCGTCTGTGACAACTGGGAGAAAGAAACATTGAGGTGGTTAGTGATGCCCAAGAACATGCTGCTGAGCTGCTGCTGTGACACCAGGTGCCTTTTGAAGGGGACAATAAATCCCTTGGAGGCCCTCTCTAGATTACCCTGTGCTTCCCAACACTGTAAGTGACTCCAGGTGGGACCTCCTACACCAGGGCTGGTTTCCACTACCCTAGCCCATATAGTGGCACCTTCTCCATCAGCTCCAGACTACCTATAGATGCATTTCCTCCTCCTCATGCTACACAGAGATAACCAAGAGAGCTACACCTAAAAGTCACTGTACTACACATCAGTGACACCACCCAGTGCTGTGAGGATGCCTTGTGGCCAAAGAGGGCTGCTGATGTCAAGCTGAGATTTAGCTTCCTTCTAATGAGAGGGGGAAAAGAGGCTCTCTGGAGCAAAGCAGGGAAACTGCCAGCTGCATAACACATGAACTCAAGGGAAAGACTCACCCTGAGGAGGCTTTAGGAAGCCTGAATGTCTATGCTTACATCCTCCTTTGGCAGATGTCCTGAATGACTCTGGATACTCCCTTCATGCCCCTTGCCTCAGTTTCCCCACACAAAGTAAGCATTTTCACTGTCCCTGGGTGTCCTCATGGGATAACTTGCTTTGGTAATGCTATCATCCTAACTCCTGTTACTCATCCATCTGTTCCTGCTGCCGTCATCTATGAAACCAGATCAGAGCATTTTTAGAACTGACTCTGAGGACTTCTAGTGAAGTGTCCCAAAAATTACATCCTTTGAAGTGGAGAAATGTCATGGTAACTGTCGATCCTCTTTAATTTTCTGACGTGTGCAGGTAGACTGTCCTTGGCCACCTTCCTGTAATTAATGTGAAAATCCCCTGTAAGTGCGAATCTGGGCGCTTGTACTCTGCTGCAGGATCTCTCACACTTCCTTGATAAGGGAACACTCTTGACTGGTCAGAAATTACAATGGAGAGTAAAATAATGATGACAGACAACTTTATTTAGCTGTCAAGCACATTTGATTAGTTCCTGTCAGCTAACTCACGGGATAATCCATCTCCCACTGTTTCTTCATCAAGGACAACATAACTCTACCCATGACACAGATGCACACTCTGGAGGCATGACACCAGCTGCCAAAAGCTATTTCCTGGCCCGCCGTGCTTTCCTGAGAAGGAGATAAGTCAAATCCTGGCTAAGAAGCTCCGGGGAAGCCCCAGCAGCATCGCAGACAGCAGTGTGGTGACAAACCACTCCGGCAGCGCCCCGCAGGACTGGCGCTGGCTTGAGGCTGGCACGAACTGAAGGGGGCAGAGATGGAAATGTTTGGGGGTAAGGTGAAGGACAGAGAGCCCAGGAGAGCTGTGCTGGGAAGAAAATTACACCCTTCAAAGTGAACAGGGCAAGAAGCAACAGAGGGAACAGGAGGGAGATGGACATCTGGTAAAAATGGCTCAGAGCAGGTGTCATGCTGACACTGGCATCAAGCAAATTGAGTCTGGAGGGTGCCCTGCCATGTCATTCAGGCTTTCCTCAAGAAGGAACAGCACCATGATTGCAGCTGTCTCACTGAGACACACATATTTATTTACCTTCAAACTTCAAGGTGCTCCTAGATCCTGGCAACAATCAAGTAGAGAAAGATAACAGAACCCAGACTGATTCTGCTCCCTTTGTCAGGCAGGTGGGCTGAGAATCCAGCAGTCTCTCTTGTTCCTACTCAAAAGGGATCCCCTCAATGGACTTTCTCAGCACAGGTTTTGTCACTAGTGGGGTCCTGAGCCAAAGCCCATGAATTCAAGGTGGGGTGGTCTGCACTGGGAGAAATTCAGACTTTGAACTTTTAATAGGCATCAGGATCATACAACCAACTCAGCCTCCAAAAAACTGAAAATCAAGAGTGCTGTCTAGAAAAACTGAAAATCAAGAGTGTTGTCTAGATTTGTGCCCTTGCTGTGGAACTTGTGTGAAAGTATGCGTACCTGGATAGCTTCACAAACTTCTATTCTTGGCAATTCCCTGCCTCCCTGCAGCAGACACTATGTCCAGAACCTCGTATGATTTATCTCAGAACAGCAAAAAATGACTACATCTTACTGAAGAGATGAGTCTCACTACCTGCAACAAAGTACTTTTAATAATAGTAGCTTAATTGTATGCTATACTAGACACAAACTCCCTAATTAACGAGGATGAATGGGGCACATTATCTTCTCACTGAAGTAGACACTCCTGGCTTTTACAAGGATTCACCATTACCCTCTGTGAGCTGATCCAGTATAACACTTTCTCAGCCTCTTCTAGCCTTGATTTTATCCCATGTTTTAAGGCAGCTCAGAGGGCTTGCATGAAGGTCAGTTTTCCAGCTCCCCATGATGACATTCCTGCACATCACTCCTGGAAAGAGCAACTGAAACAACCAACCATCATCCCCACAGCAGCCTTTTTGGTGGCCTGGAGCATCTGCAACACTGTCATGTGAAGCAAAAACATTAGAAGACACTAAAAGGAGTTCACTAGCAGTGGTGGGGAAAAAAAACCAAAAGATAATCTGGATAGGCTTGCTGCAATCAATGATCAATACCTCAAAGAACAATAAAGAGAGGACGTGCATGGAGCACAGCCCCCTGTGAGATACTCACTTCCCCCAGGGAGGCTGTCTCTGTCGAAGATACACAGCTTGTACCCGAACTCGTTCTCCAGGACTCCCCGCAGCGTCAGCAGCACAAATTCCTCCTCCTCCGCGTTGCGCGCGTAGGACACGTACACATCGTACTCCTTCCCGTCTGGGCAGCGGGAGCACAGGGAGACACAAGGGACACCTGTCACACTGCCCGGGCTGGGCCTTTGACTTGCAAGACAAGCAGGTAGGAAGGCTCACTTGGAGCCCAGGCACTGCAGGTTAAGGCACGTAGATTTCCACAGACCAACCCGTTCTGTCCAGGCTTCTTTTGTCTTGTGACATCTTTGACTCTGCTCCCTCTCGCTGCCGTGTATCCACACGAGCAGTCCCACCAGACAGGGACTTGCACCCTGCCTACACCCTCCGAGAGCTGCTGCACCCCCCTGGCAGGTTCACACCACAAGCTGCAAGGGCTCAAACACCCTCCTCCTCCTCCAGAGGAGGAAATCTCACCTCAGAGTCCCTAGCAATGAACTCCCAGTAACACAGGGAAGCTGTGGAAGAACTGAGGACAGAACGGTGATTTCCAGATCCATCCTTTTGGATGCCTTCCCACATTTTAAAGCGGATCACTCTGGATCAGATCATGAATCCTTTACATAGAGTCACCAGGGAAACCAGGGACTTACTGAAACCTCATGACGTATCTTGACAATCTAGACTGGATGACACAGCTAGATCAGCAGGGCAGGGCCCTGGGGAGCCTGGCATGTCCATGCTCCACCTCTGCAGAGAATACAGAGGACTTCTTTCTCCTTTTCCCTGAGCCAAAAGCCCAACTCCTCTTGCTCTAATGAGCAATGACCCACACAATTGCATGTAGATAGAGAAATGGAAGGTCAAAATGTCATTATGCTGTGAAGAGGTTTAAAAATAGCTTATAGGAAAATTCCTATATGAAAATAAAGAGCCTGGCCTGCAGCAGGATAAATAAAAGAAAGCTTTTTAACTCCTTACCTAGAATGGTTTCATCTGTTCCAAAATGAGCCCGATAGAAGAGGACCATTTCAAGCCAATACACGTGATAGACGACTATGAGCACCACAACGAGCAGGATGGTGGCCCCCAGGCCACAGGCCAGCTCCACAGTGTACTTGGGCGCTACAACTGAGTACAAAAATAAACAGGAGGTCAGGGTTAAAGAACACGTTGGACCTTCAGCCGGGCAGGAACAAGCTTGTGTCACATGCAGCCAAACACCACAGAGGAACAGGAGCCAAGCTGACCCTGCAGAGTAAGGTGGCCAAGCCAAGGCTTTTCTGAGAGGACATGTGATGGCTGGCCACCCTGGAGCCCCATTCTAGGTTATTAGGTCTGGTTATGCTGGCAGAGCAAGTCCATAGCACAGGCTGGACTTCTGTCTCTGAGCAAGGCCCTGGGAGCAGCCAGGTGGCAGAATGACCTGTTGTGGAAGAAACCTGCATAGTCCAAAGCCAGAACATGAACGTGACCTTCTCAGCAGTATCAGCAAACTCTTGAAGCAACACAACTGCTCTGACTTCTAAGAGATCCAGATAAAGCATCTGCAGCAAAATAAAGGCACAGTTACCATTCTCCCTCCCTGTTAAACAGACACAGGTCTCGTGGCTTGTCCCAGACTGACACCCAGGATATAACTAGCCATGGCCTGACTCTTTTCTACCATGAAAGAAGAATCAGAGTTCCTTACAGAAAAGCTGAAATGCTTGCAAACAAACAGGACAACCTGTGGGCATCAAGCCAGAACATCACAGGCCCCCTCCAACTCGTACACTGTCTGTCACACCACTGCTGCTTCTTTGTACTAAGGACAGAAAATCTCTAACTGTATCCCTGGGCAACTCTGTTGGTGGCAGCTGATGTGCAAATTGGCAAACTGCACAATAACAAAAACAGGGAGTGGAAACACCACCAAAATGCCACCAAATTCCAATATTTAATAAGTTTCTAATAAAACTGAATTACAAAATCGAAAATGGAAGGAATTTATCAATGTTCATTAGGTGATGAGCAGCAGAAGTACATGAGAAGGAGAGGGAAATCATCCAGAAAAAGCAATAAATGTATATGACCTAATGTAATGAAAGAGTTGGAGCCAACATATGGAGCCACTTGCTAAAAGCCAGGTGCTGAGGGGTTAGGTTCTGGCATGCCTGGTGCTCCTATGGGATGTGCAGTGAGATGGGCTGCACTGAGCTTAGCATGAGGTTGCTCTGCCAGCAGCAGCTAGGGATGCTTCTTGGATTTTTCTGTGGAACAGAGCAGGAAGAAGGAGTGGTGGGTAACCATGTCTGCTTAGAGTAAACCCAGTCAATTAACCAAGAGCAGACGTGGGGAGGAAAAGGGAGGATAGTACAGATCAGTCCCCTAGAAAACAGTATTTAGGCACTGATATTTAGAGAAAGAATCTGAGTATTTCAGATGCACTTCTGCTACATGTACAAATATTATCACCCTAGAAGAATTATATATGGAGTATGAACACACTGACAGATGGTCTCAGCCTTTCTCAGTTATGTGTGTGGTCTATTGTTCATCCCTAAAAATCCAGAAAAGGTTTGTCTCAATGGAATGAGACTAAAAAAGAAGGAGGACAAGTACCAAGAAGAAAAAGATCTTCCAGTAAAGACCTCCATGAGCCTTCCCATGCTTTTAATGCAGGGTAGAGGGAAGAAGGTGTCTGGTGTGAGCTACACAAGGCACGGCACCATTTCTTGTGGGAGAGGGGAGGTCTGGTTACAGTAAAAGCAGGTGTTGAAGCTCTAGATGAGGCTGATAAGGAGGCAGAAGAATCCACCTTAATCAGGAAGCTTCACATCGCTTTTATTACTGAGAGGTGGGTCTGGGAAACAAGAACCAAATCTTTGATGAAAAAAGATGTAGGAAAAACCCACACAGAACAGAGCTGAATCAGTCTATACCATCCATACTGAGGTGGCTGTTTCTAGACTGCAGCATCATGACAGCAAGGAGTAAAACCAGAGAGTGTCGTGGTGTGACTGTCCCACTCCCTGAGCAATGCCAGCGAGTGCAGCCTGTCTTCTGGAGGAGGCTGGTAGCTGCTGTGTCACACAAAACCCTCACACAACCAAATAACCTGAAATAATTTCAAGCAGCCTGTCCCCTCAGCTCTGCTTCAGCTGTGGTACATGCACGGGATAAGGACAACAGATCTGTCCTTCCTCTTCCCAGGAACTTGCCCACGGGAGGGCCCTTTGCTCCCTGCCTCCAAGAAGCGGCGCAGTACGAGAGCGGTGCCTACAGAACAGACCGTGTTAGGCAGAAAGGCCTGATGGAACTCTTTGCTCCCTTACTGTTCTGCAGGGCAAGGCTCAAGGCAGCAGCAGGAGCCCCCCAGCAGCCCTCCCTGCAGGTACCGTACCTTTCACGCGCACGACGGCCTGGCTGCGCTCCTCGCCCTTGGCGTTCCTGGCATAGCAAGTGTAATTCCTCTTCAGCTCCTCTGCTGTGGCTTTTGCAACTGTTAGAGTCCTCACCAGAGTTTTGTCTTCAAAATCTCTAGTAATTTCACTGTAGGAGAAAAACTAGAGCATCACACATGTGAAAGTGCAGCAAGTTTTTAGTGACAGATATTCCTTTCCCTGATATAACCTCTTCCTTTAAAAAGGCCAAAACACGTAACTTGATATTTATAAATTGATATAAACTTCAGATTGTAATACAGCTGCAGCTATTCCTTTATCTGATTTTCCTTAATATTTATTTTACCCCTCATAATTTTCTCATTGCAGCTGTGCCCCATTGATTTTTAGAGGAAATGGAAGTTCTTGCCTATAAACAAGAAGATCTCGTGAACACAAGATTCAGAGCTCACGTCACATTCCCTAGCAGTCCTGGATGAGTCACTTTGTCTCTCTCTGCCAGACTTGACTGTCTGCAAAATGAGGATACAGTATTTCCTTTTGCCTTTCCTTTTTCTACATTGGTTTGCAAATCAGCTGTGACTGCCCTCCACTTGTAATTCAGCATCCAGCAAATGGGACTTTGATCCTCATTTGGGTTCTTTATGTGATTGAATCTCTATTCTTCCTAATCAACACTATGTTTAATATTGTATTTTTGTTTTCACCCTCTGTTTTTCTGAAACACTTTTATCCCTTATGCTATTTGGGAACACTCCTCTAAATAGAATTGCCCCTGTTTCATAAGTCCCACAACAGCAACAGCTGCTGGGATCACTACCAGGACCTGAACAAATGATGATGTGAACTGGTTAACAAAGCTCCTTCAAATCCATCTGTAAGATATGTCCAGGCCTGGAGGCCTCCTCCTTGGAGGTCCTGGTGCTCATCACAGCATGGTGCAGACACAGGGGCTTCTGATTAACAGGGAGACTACACACTCCAGTAGGACTGTCACATGCCTGTACCCACACAGGACCCAGGGATTAGATACAAATGAAGGTTCACATTACATGTTACCTCTGTGTGACTTTTATCTTGGGGTCTGTGATGTCATCTGTGTTTTTCCCATCTATGGTCCACCACACCTCAGTCCGGGAGTCCTTCAGGAATGTGAAGAAAACCTCACAGGGCAGGATAAGGTCATCACCTGCAAAGAAAGGACCATCATCTCCTAGGAGAAAAGGTATTGCAGGGCAGGAACAGCACCATCCTTATTTTAGTGCTTTCCAAAATCCTACCAGCCTGAGCTCTGCCTCCCTTCAGGAAGGGATGAGGCCAACATCCACTTTCTGACATAAACTGTAATAACAGCTTAACATCCCTGGACATGAGCATTTGTGACAGACAGATAAATAGAAAAAGATGTCCTGCCTTCTCAAATGTGCTACAAATTCCTTGACTGCATCAAGTGACCCACCCAAAGGGACATGCTCCATTCCAACCACTTCCTTGGAAAGCCTGGCACTGCTCATCAATCCCACTGCACAGGGGACAGATGCCATAAAGTGAAGGATCAAGCTCCACAAAAGCATTTTGGTTTGGAAATACTTCTTCAGGAATTTGACTTCTGCTCAAGATCAGACTTGGGAGTGTGAATATCTTGGTGATCAGCCTGTAAGTGATTTTATCTTACAGAGGACTATGGATGAAATCTGACCTTCTGAGCCAAAAGAGCTGTTCTTTAAAGTGAAGACTCTGTCGATAATCATCATCATTGCCACCACATTTATTACAGCAGTGTAATGGGACACAATCCATTTGATATAGAGAATTGCTCCAAAAAGCAATTAGGCAAAGCTGATGGTGTGGGGGAAGGGGTGGGGGAAAAGGTGTGGTACCCCATTACCCAGTGTGCGAGGTCAGCAGAAGGAGAGCTGTCATTAATTAGGAAGTCATCAGCCAAAAAAAAAGGGAGATGAGAAAGAATTGGCTAGAAGGCTGAAGCCACTCTAGGGCTAAATGATAGAGGATGGGAGCAAACCACAGCCAGGGCCAGGGCTGAGACAAGGTCCTACAGGAATTCTCCTAAGCAGCTGAGTGTCCCCACTTCATCTACTTCTGCAGCTGCAGTTCTGTATCTCCGTGCCTATCTGTCTTTAGCTGTGCTTGCAAAAAATCGACTTTTAAAGCTGTGCTCTCATATTCTGGCATCAAGAACTGGCACCCCACACTGTCTACCAGGCAACCCGTGGCAGCTCATGTGCTCTGTGAGGGAAAGCCCCAGGGAGGCAGTGCAAGGGGAGAGCTTTGTGCCTGGCTGGGTCTCCCTGTCCCACTGGCAGCTTTGTGCCTGGCTGGGTCTCCCTGTCCCACTGGCAGGCTGCGAGTGTTGTACCTTACCTGCTTCCAGTTCGTACACAACTTTCTCATTTGGAGAGGTGAACTGTGGTGGCAAGGCCTTGTTTGGAGATCCTGCAGGAGACAACAGAGAGCTCCCATGGGGACCCACACTTCATGAAAACCTGGAATCCTTGCAGCCTCACTCAGTTTTCAGTATATTTAATAATGACAAAATGCCCTCGTGTCACACTGCATGTTCCCCAGTATAACTCGTGATGCATTCCTGCTGCAGAGTTCCATGCACACACAAATCTAATCCTAGTCCCCAAACTCAGGGCCAGATCCAGATTTTGAGGCTCTCCCAAAGTTTAGGTAAGCTAGTTTGGGCCTCTCACATCAGAAGAGCTCCATAACCTTCTCATGTCCCACAAGGCATAACCTGCCCCAGTTTCTTTTTACTGCTGCTTCTAAAAAACAAAATACAAACATCATTTCATGTCACAAATATTTATTTCAACCCTTAAAACAGCTGTTTCCGTGGAACTCAGAATGTATCCTACAGCTCACTATGTTTTTAAACTCTACAATTCCCTAGCAGGTAGGCTGAGCCTCTGTGCCTGGGATGGATGTGTCCAAGGAGTGGATACCTGGAGCTCTGCCTGGCTGATTAGCAGTCTCAGCCCCAGCACAAATGGCTTTGAGATTCCAAGAAGATCAAGACAAGTTGACTATGAAGTGACAATCCCACAAATAGTGTCGAGCAAAGGGCACAGGAGACCACGAGCAGGAGTGCCAAGGTTATGCATTCACATGCCAGCAGAGGGTACCCCTGGCCATCTCATGGGCTGAACCTCACCAGCCTGAGCCTGACCACTCTCTGTGTTTGGGGCATTTGACATGGTGGTGAGAGAGACCTCTACTGCAGTATGTTCTGAGCAGTCACACAAGTCTGACCCCAGCAAGAAAAAAACCGTCAGGTCAGCTGGGTAACGCAGATTGACTACAACCACAAATGGGTCCTGCAACGAACTCTTCCAGCTGTTTTTACCACTTCTGCAGTTACCCACATGCATTTTACACATTTTAAAGTCATTCTTACCCACCACCTTCATCTTTATGGTTCTGGTGAGATTATAGGTTCTTCCATGGTCCTTGAATGTCACAATGCAAGTGTAATTCCCTTTATACGCACTGCGGACAATGCGAATGACAAGCCTGGGCCCTTGGGGATATCGCTCATAGAAGCCATCCACCGAGTTGCAGTTCTGGAGTCAGGCAGAAAAATACTTGAGTGTGGGATTCAAAAGTACAGATATTGGTTTAAATGCTACTACAAAGATCTGATTTTAAACTATTACTATGACACTTGGGATCATGACGTAGGTTAGACCTAAATATCATAAACTTTGAGCATGTTGGAGCATAGACTGCGATGTTCACCTTGAAAATGAAGTGATGAAGCAGATCACCCTAATAGCTTTATCCTACTTTAAACACAGACAATTTTATAAAGGAGAGATCTCTGATCCAGAAGTACCTTGGCAATCACAGTGAGTACCTCAGCAGAGTGAAGAATAAAAGTAAGAAGTGATAAGAAGAAAATGATGACATATTCACAAACGGATACTGAGACTAAAGGACATGTACCCCATTGATGTCCATCTTTCGGGACTAATCAAGCTCTCCTGGCTGAATTCAGTTGAGGATGAGGCCCCAGAATTTGCAAATAGCAAACGAGAATCTGTAGTACATAAACCTTCATAACTCTTCTCTTTCTGTCAGGCGAGGCAGGAAAAGTGCCAAAATACCAAGCTGGAGATCCCTTTTCAGAAAGAGGTTATGCAGATAACATCTTGATTGTCATAAAACCCAAAGATGTGCACATTTTCTAAGAGATTATTTTTGAATGGTACATTTCCAAATCAGATACATCCTAATGGGGTAGTTTAAGACAGGGGTCATATACCATTTTTAATGATTTTTATTAGGCATGGGATGACTTGCTGCCTGAAAAATTACTTCCAAGGGGCTTTTTGTTTCATTCTGCTAATTGATTGCTGAGATGTGAATTTCAATGAACGATACAAGTAAAGCATTTGAACTACTGGAGTGAAACAGCTCCTCTTGATATAAGAGGAAGTTTTTCCTGAAGGGTTTTAGAGGTGGGGTTTTCCTTTTGGGTCTTTTTAATTTTTTTTTAAATCAGCTGATATATTTGTTGACAACTTCCCTTATTATTAAATTCATTTATACAAAATCTTCTATCTAGAAATACAAAAGCACTTTATAGGATGTTATTAAAGAATTTAATCCCATAACTCTCAGATTTTACATCCCCTGAGACTTCTTATTCTCTACTGACTAAAGACATCTACGTAGAGAGAAAGAGGGAAATCAAATTTAATAAAATTGAGCAGTAACTCTGTAGGCAAGAGCCTGAGGATGGCTGGAGACAGTCTAATAATCAGAAAAGTATGGAGGGTCGGGTAGAGATGTCCAGTCTTCAGAAAAGAGGTTTGCTGAATTGTGTCAAACAGGACACCCAGTGTCTTTGCAGAGCCGATGTACAACTTCACTTCCTAACCTCAGAGGATTTTGGACAGGATGCAATTTTCATTAACAGGTGGGGTTTTTTAAAGAAGAGGGAATATGAATGACAGTTTCCTTTACAGAAAAGTGAGAGGCTCACACACAGCAGGTCAGGCACGCTGCCCATAACTGAACTGAGCCACCTAAATCCCTCCTAGGAGTATTTTTCACTTGTGTACACTGGTCAAAAAAAGCTTCATTGTCAGCTCTCAATTCCTTTCCAAGAGCAGTTTTACCCTTGAACTCAATTGAAGCAGAGCTCTTAAAATTAGTAAAGCTTCATTAACAGCATTGTCACTGGGGAGACTCTGAAACACAGTTCCATGACTGTCATGCCAACCACTGCTTTTTCACACACACCACTGCATCCCCCTGCTGCCCAAGTATGTCCTTCTTACCAGGTACCACTTGACAGTTGGTGTCACACTGGGAGGGTAAAACCCATCAATATCTGGACACGTGATCTTCTGATTGGCGTGCTCCAAGTAGAACATCTCCTCAGTGGGTTTTATGGAATGGCTCACACACGAGTGCTGGTCTTTTGGAACAACCTCCAAGGGAAAAGCAACTTTGCTGCAGTAGGTTGTGTTCCTAAGGGTGGACAAAAACAGGGCTGATCAGTTTAAACTTCTTTACTCCTACAGCAGTGGAGTGGAATGAAATAAAAATTACATCTGCAATAACAAGCTTAGTTGACTCATTTATAAATGGGAAAGAAAACCCCACCAGAGGTGGCCACACAAGCTCACAAAAGCCTATAAAGATGACTAACAAGCAACATCCACCCCCTGCTGCTAAAGCAGATCATAAGGTCAAAGACACAGACAAAAGACAACTGAGGAAGATCAAAAAGAGCTCTTGTGCATAGCAGATGCTATGTTCATTTTGCACTACAGTTAGAGACACTTTTAATTTCCTAGAAGTCTGAATCTCATGAATCTTTGCCAAATTAGCGTGCAGTCAAAACATTACCCCTGCATCTGAAGCTATTTTTACTCTAGACATGCAGATCACTTCTTAATGGTGAGCGCCTGTGGATTTTGCCATGGGCTCGGCAATAATATTTTCATGGACACTTGCAGCAAGGAGAGGCATGCTCATTAGTGTCTGCAAGGCTCCAAGCATTATTGCCATGTAAATTGGCTCAGCACTGAGCAGTCCTATAATTGTAACATTCTTTTCCCATTAATGCTTATGTAAATGGTCGTCTCCCCACAGAAGGATCTGGTACTAACAGCATCATTTCCCCACCTCCACAGAAGTCCTTTGATTGCACTGAAGACATACAGAAACTGCACAACACAACCTACCTGAGCATGCAGGTGTAATTCCCAGTGTCATTGAGAAGAGCAGGCCAGAACCAAAGGGTGTCTTTATCCTTACTGATATGATTGTCCGGGAGACGATAATTAATGGGCTCCTCCAGATCCCGGTCCTGCGCGATCCTGTACCAGATCAGGGTTAAGCCAGCAGAATGGGCTGTGCTATAGTTGTACTTCAAGAAGGTCTCAAAAAGTGGGCATTTGATCTTGGCAGGTTCCCCATCATAAATCTGGATCTGCTTCATGGTGTCCACACCCCAGTCATCGCAGCGTTCTGCAGCCAGGAAGAACAAGGTGCCTTAGGCTTGCAAGTCTGCAGGAGGAGAACAGTTCTGCCCGTGCTCCCCACAGCCCTTGGTCCTGCCCCCAGTAAAATCAGAGACAAAACCGTAGTGTTTTCAGTGAAAGCAAGCTGGGCTTTTATAAAACAGAGCTAGAACATTGTGTTCATTTCTAGAGAACCTGGAAACTTCTGTTTTCATTTGTACACCTCCTATGTTTCTGCCAGTCTCATTATCTCTCATCAAGACAATAGAATAGGATATTCCTGCATAAAACTAGGCTTCCTAGAGAGCTCCAAGAAGATTTACCACAAAAGTCTTATGTGGGAAGATAAAATTTGGATGACAACAATGCCAGAGGTGTGTGTGCACCCATACACAATGATAGGGAAGATGGAAACAGATGGGCTGAAATAGGAGGAAAAAAAATAACTCAAATATCAACCCTGCCTTAGAGCTGTGGGTCACTTTCCCTGCCAGAAGAAGCTGGACTGTGGGTTCCAGAAATGGGGACTGTCTTTGCTGTCATGGATTCATGTGACACCTGTGCACACCAGGATAACACAGTGAGTACAAGCAGTAGTAAGTGACACAGAAAGACTGTTGACAGTGAAGTTCAGAACTGGAGCCTGGGGGGCAGAAGGGACAGTATGGAGGAGGTAGCAGCAGGTAATCTTGTACTCCCAGGCAGTGCCCACGTGCAAACCCCAAGCAAAGTTCAACAACAGGAAGTGGCTCAGCGTGGCTCACAGCAGACTTGGACTGACATAGAAACCAGCCAGCATGAGAAAAAGCTGTATAGAGCTTTTTTTCTTCAATTACATTTAAAAAAAATATTCTTCTCATTAGCAAACAGTTTCATGACAAGAAGCACAGTCCAAACCCATTTCTCTTCCTAGGACTCTCCTCCATCCATTCCTCCTACTCATGAGGATGTCCAGGCAGGCAGGGACTCGGTGCAAGCAAAGCACAGCACCAGGGTGTCAGCAAACCTGAGAGCAACCTGCACTGTCAGAGCCAACTGAGACACAGGGAGAAGCTGCTGTCACTGCACCTCCTCTCTCCCCACGCTGACAAGGCAGAGCACAGCATGGCACACTTCCCAGTGCCTCTCCTGGAGCTGATGGAGGCATTTGCTAGGGCAGCCTGACGTCTGAGAACCCAAAAATGAGTCAAACAGGAGAGGGGTGTGCTGCCTGTAGCAGTCCTTGGGAGCAGTGTCTCAGCACATCACACACAGGCTCACCAGAGACAACACTGCAAAGCCTCTCCCATTTGCAGATATTAGAAGAACTCAGACTGAGAGGAGAAACAGAATACAATATGCTCTTTGAGCCCAATTCTTCTGAATTCTTCTGAACTGACTTCACAGGCCCAAAGCAGGATTTCTGGCATTTATTCTTCCCTAAATAAACAGTGGGATGTAGCTTGCCCCCAAATTCATACTTAATTTAAAAAAGCAGAGATAAACCCTTGAGAAGACAGGCCTGCAGCACTTAAAGGCAGTGATGCTAACTCCTATGGCTCAGCAATGGTTAGTCATGGGCAGGAGGAATCTGGGCCAGTAAGAATAGAAATGTTTTCTGGAGGGTTTACACATAAATGTAAATGCAAGCTGCACTGCTCCTCCTGCAGTATGCCAAACACCCATATGACAGAGTGCTACTTCTGGAGGAAGAGAATGAATTGGGCTAGGAAAAGGCAGTGAAGCTACCCGGAACAAGAGCATTTGTTCAGAAGAGCCCCAAACCCAAATACCTGGAACCAGCACGCTGCTTTATGCTGGTGGGGCCATGAACTAGGTATGGTCAAGTGTCCTTAGAGTGGTAATGAGACAAATGAGCCCGCAGAGACTGCCTGCTGACTGCATGATAAAGCATGGACTGTTACTCATGGAGACAGGGCATTTTCTTCTGTAAAGAAAGGCTTCCCCTCTGAAAGGAGCAGACCTGGCTCTGTAAATCAGGATGCCCCGGTTCTCTTCCCAGCACCTGACTTGCATCTCCTCTTGGGCTGCATAAAGGCAAATCATCCTTATTACTTCAAATGGCAGGACTGGGGAGAGAAGAAACTATATAAAACATTACTGTACTGAAATTCTTGGAGTCAAGATCAATGAAATTTGCAATCACAAGCAGCTCTTGCATTTTGCAACAGCCCATAAATCAGCACTGTAAAACTACTTACCCATTCAACCTGAATGAGTTATTGAAAATAAATACAACTATTTTCTTTTTTTCTTCCTACATTTCTCTAAAACAATGCCCAGGCCTCGCCTTCTTGGCTTGGGAAGAGGGGACTATTATTGTTTTATTGTAAGAGCTGTACCTGGAGATTTTGTCTCAGAGCTGGCCTGGCTTCAGGGACGCTGTCACAGCAAACAGGTGGTGCTAAGGCTCCCCACGTGTGCCCTGCCCTGGGGTGCTGCAAGCTCTGAGCTGAACCCCAGACACAGCACATAACTGCTGGTAGTGAACAGCTACACCCAGAGCAGCTGTGCAGTGGGAGATCCCAGGCTGTGCTTCCCCCCCCAGGCAAGGACTCCTCCTGGCTGCCAGGGCAAAGCCACCCAGCAGGACTCCGAGGGCTCTGGAAGCACTGCCATGACCCATCACTCAGAGCAGAGATGGCAGGAACACCACAGGCTGCAGCAAAATCTCCTTAATACATAGAACACTGAGAAATTGTGGTGCTTTGCACAGCTTCCCTCCTCCCTGTGCCATGCTGACAGTTACACTGCTATTTCTACATTTTGGGGTGTTTTACTCCCAAGATAGCCAGGCTCTGCCTGATATAATGTGTGATAAGTGCAGGGCACCCCTCACACACACCTTTGTGAGCCTCTTCCTCCTCAGCTGTCACGGTGCTCTTCTCCCTGTGACAACAGCAACCTTTGCTGTGGTGGCACTTCTGCAGCAGAGCCCAGCAGATGGGCCAACATGTCCACCCACATCCATTAAGTAGAGGGGATACTTACATTATTATTGCTATAATTGTATTTGCATCCAACAGCTCCCCACAACATTTTGTGCTCTTTCCACTATTTTAAGCTCTACTGGATATTCAGAGCCTACTTGCTGCTAACATCAGCATGCAACTACTTGTGTGGCAGTCTAAACTGGAGACAGCCTGAAAAAAATGGCATCACTGACCCTTCATTGGCATAAAGCAGTACCACTATGAAAAAGAATATATATAAACACACATTGATATATCCTGATTCCGGCAACAATGTGATTTGAGGGAGCACTGCAGAAAGAAGATGCAAGGTTCCAGTTCTAATTGTGAGAAACAGCACTAACTTCTATGGGGCTGTGCCCATTTGTAGCAACTCACACTTGTTTTCACTGGCTAAGCCTCGGAAGTGAGTTTCTTGTCTCTTGAAACATCTCCTGCACAACACAGCTGCTGGAGTTAAGAGCAGCTCCTGATTAAATCAAGTGGGATCAGCATTCATGCTGTGGCTCCAGAGGTTCCCTAACAAATGGAAACTAGTGAGAAGATGGAGCTATATCCAACTCCATGTCTCTTCTACGCTGCAGCAAATGGAGCACTACATGTACACCTGGGGGACACAGTAAAATTCTCTAAAAATACACCATCCCACAAATGTAGCTTCCTAGAAATGCCACTTCAAAATGGTTTTGAAAGAAACCACCTTGTTCTCAGTACCAATCAAGAGCACTGCAGACACCTTGACCCCTCTTACCACTGAATGCTCTGCAATTACACAGCGAGGCAGCCTATGACCCAGAATGCCTCCCTGGGACAGACAACGCAGGAAAAAGGCAAGAAATGGTCCTGCTTGCACAGCCCTGCTTAGGAAAAGGGGGGAGGATCATACAGGCTAGGGGGAGGAGACGAAGTGCAGGCAGGGCAGAAGGGTGAGGATAAGGATGCCCACCTTGATTTCAGGTGCCTCGAGGGAGCCGGCCTTGCATGCAGACTGGGACCGTTCAGTGGCAGCAGGACACAAAGCCATCAGTGCTGCCAGCTGCATGATCCCTGCTCCTCATGCCACTTCAGCTGCAGCATCAGATGGGGCTGTACTATCATAGGATGATTTGGGTTGGAAGGAACCTTAAAAATCACCCAGTTCCAACGCCCTTGCTGTGGGTGCAGGGACATCTCCTTCTAGACCACATTGCTTAAAGACCCATTTTACCTGGCCTTGAACACTTCCAGGGATAGGTCATCCACAGCTTTTCTGGGTATCCTGTTCCAGTGCCTCACCACCCTTAAAGCAAAGAATTTCTTCCTAATATCAAATTTAAACCTATCCTCCCCAAGCTTAAGGTCATCCTCCCTTGTCCCATCACCACATGCCCTTGTGAGAAGTCCTTCTGCAGCTTTCTGTACTGGAAGGGTTCTAAGGTCTCCTCAGAGCCTTTTCTCTCCCAGGCTGAGCAGCCCCAACTCTCTCAGCCTGTCTTCATAGGAGAGGTGCTCCAGCTCTCTGATCAACTTCGTACCCTCCCCTGGACTCACTCCAACTGATTCATGTCCTTTGTATGCTGGGGACCCCAGAGCTGAACACAGAACTGCAGGTGGGGTCTCACCAGAGCAGAGTAGAGGGGCAGAATCGCCCCCCTTGACCTCCTAGCCACACTTCTTTTGCTGTGACCCAGGACACAGCTGGCTTTTTGGGGCTGCCAAGCCATATTTCAACAGCTTCCTACTTTCTTCATCTGTCCCTGCTGCATTACCTTAAAGCAAAGCTGGTGTGAGTCAGTCTCTACTCAGGGGGCACAGCAAGGCCAGCCCATTATCGTGATGCACGAATCAGCATTGATAAGGCAGAAAAAGCTGATCACACAAAGCAATTAAGCAAGAATTTACCTTAAAAAAATTTTCCTCACCACCATCTTTCAAGCGTAGTCAGTGAGAAGGAAGCAGAGGAAGCCAGCCTGAATGGAGGAGCCATGCTGTGAGCACAGGAGGCACCAGCTGTGGCCAGCACCACGGTGGGTGCATCTCCCATTTATGCCAGTGCCCGGAGCACCCACTCTCCCCACTGTGTCTGCATTCTTCCTTTTCCACCCTGCACGAGTCCACCCCTGTTCCCTGGCGGTGTTCTCTGCTCACTAGTATCCCATCTGACCCTACAACAGGGCAGAGGGAGAGAAGCATGGAACAAAACAAATGAGAAGCTCTGCCCATAACTGGGAGAAGAGGCACAAACCAAAACACGCTGAGATGGGTGGGAATGATGCAGAAGTTGGGTTAGGCCCAGCCAAGATCAGCTGGCTCTCACCGCTTGCTCTCACTACTTCTGCAGCAGTGACGGTGGCCACGGAACACCTAAAAACGGTTGTAGCTGAATGCTGCCTTGGAGGCTCAGCCTAGAAACTGTGCCAACTCTGTAGAAATTTATCATCTCACTTCCAGTGGAAATGCATCCAAAGAGGCCTCTCATAACCTCACTGCCTTCCTCCCACAGCCTCTCCAGTAGAGCAAGGAGGTGGAAGTGGTCCTGGCACAAACTTCCTACACAGCCCAACCCCATCCATGTAGTTCTGCTGTGATGGCATTGGTGCCATGGTTCTACACTTCTCCCAAGTTTCATCATATTCAAAAATTGCTGCCACTGAGCTGTGATGCCCCCACAGAAGCCTCTCATCTGGATGCTGCACACGAGGATGGAGTCTCCCTCTCTCCCCAGGTGCTGTTATCATTTGAATAAGTAGAACAGCTGAGGAAAGAAGAAGGAAAAGGACTTTCTGCTGCAGAATGGCTCAGTTTTGAAAAGCACCTGGACATGGTGGCTGATTAACTTTAGACCCTGAATGTCTAATTTAAACAGGTGTGAAAACCTGCCTCTGCCAAAGTCATGAAAAACAACCTGACTGCATAAACTTCTGTTGACTTCAGGGGAAGCAGCCAAAGCAAGACATCCAAAAAACAATGAACCTGTAATGGAGCCCAGAGCTTCTGACTCTGAATTGCCTCATCTCATAAAGCACAGCCTGTAACATGGGGTAGTTGTTATTTGTGTCTCTCAGAACTCCTCCACAGTGAGCTCTGTGACTTCACTCTCTATCTGTGCATAAAGCTGTTTACTGAATGTGGCAGAGTATTTTGGTTACCTCCAGCAAGTGGGCCAAAAAAAAAAAAAAAAAAAAATTATATTTAGAGGTCTCTAGCAAGCTTGACATATTTTTCTGGAGGCTTTCTTTAAATTTGAGATCAAAACGATAAAGGTAGGGGCATGAACTGCTTCCCTGAAGGATAAGAGCAAACAACTACCTTCCATCCCACCTCATTGAGAAAATTTTTGCATGAAGCAAAGCAGAGCAGCATAGGAAGAGGAGAGGTAGAGGAAATGGAACTCCCCATTGCAAAGTCATCTGTAGGAGAGGCAGCATGAAAATGGGGTTTATCTGATCAGCATCACTGCTGAGCTGTGCTTAAGCTGGCAGGGGCTCTTGTGTGCCTGGGACACCACACTGGGACTTGACATGGTCCAGGCTAAACTCCTGGCTCTGCCAACAGGCTTGCTTAGCTAAAGCCATGCAGCCCAGTTACTGCACTTATCCAGGTGCTCTGTTGCCTCCTTTAATGTATTTTAAAGTCAGCAATTCTTCCCTGTCCATCCCACAGGGATGTCTGCATTATAAAGATGCTGCAGCACTTGTCCTCACACAAGGATGGGAACTGAACAAACACAGCAGGCAGTAAAATGCACTATAATGGTTCAAGAGTCCAGCAGAGTCACCTGGGTGCCACAAAACGTCTGACAGGGAGAGCACAACTCTGTGGCTGCGACAGGGGGACGTGACAGCTCCCTGATGCCTTATTTGATACACACAGAGGAGCAAAAGTGACTGTTCAATCAGCAACACACCCAAAAAGGACTGCTTTCCTCCACATGTTCCTGCACTTCAGTGCAGATAGGTCATACCATGGTGATGCCTGCACAGAGCTTACCCCTCCCAACCCATTTCCTCAGCTGACAAGAAGCAGATGTGAGGTTTTGTCTCCTCAGTGGGCACAGCTCTGGCTGGTGTGGAGGGAGGCTGGCGGCTGCGGGGACACGTCTGCACCCAGGTCAGCTCTGCTCCATGGGTTTTATCCCCATCCACTCCAGGGCTGTGCAGCTTTCAACACCCTCAGCGTCAAATGACTTCATGCCCTCAAGTGCCATAAACTTCTACAACCACAGTAGCTCACAGATGGGTACGGATGGTTATAAAATCACGTCCTAAATTAGGACAGCAAGAAGCTGAGATTCAAAGAGTAGGAGGAAGTCAGGAAATCCCAGGAGATGATGGTGGGGGAGGGATTTAGTCTCTTTAGAAAACAATAATGTAGTTTAATCTGTTTTTCTTTTGACTTTACACACTAAAATAAGCTTCTCAGCTTCTGGGGCTGTCACAAATCATAAGGAAAATAAGGCCACTGGAACCCCATCAGTAGAATAAGAGCCATATAGTAATAATCCTGAGGAGCTGCACAGGGCTTTCCATCTTCAAAGTGTTTTACAGACAGTCATTTATTAATCTGCAAATTTCCCCTGGCCAAAAGTAACTGTTCTGCCTCTCTGCTAAGCTTGAGAGAGATACACAGTGCAGTTCAGCACTTGGGAGACAGTGCAGGCAGTGGCTCTGACCTCTGGAGCCAGACCTCTGTTTGTTTCTCACTACAGCCAGAACTCCACTGCTCCAGCCACCACCTGAACCAAGAAGCACTGGTGACATCTGGCACTCTGGAGCCAACTTCAGAGCAGACAAAACCAAAGTAGCTGAAAGCCTCTGATATGGGGGAGTGTAAATAGACATGTTCACAATCCAGCAGGTAACAGCAAAGCCTGAAATAAAGCTCCCAGAGGAGAAGCTCCTGGCTGCCTTCCAGCCACTACCTGCCATGCTGGGGTATCATTCTGGCCCAGTCCTGGGCTCATCCTACCACACAGCCTGTCTGATAGCCCCCAAGGGAGCTACAGAGGCATTTCCTATGCAAACATGATGATTCTCCCCACCAAAGGGCTATTTGTGCACAGCAGGTACCTGCTCACACTACATGGGTCCCTTAGATAATCAGCATGAGGCTGCTCCTCCTCTCCTGGCAGCAATATTCTTCTGCTTTTGCAATTCCCTAAGACAATACTCCCAACCATGGTCATCTCCCCAGCCCTCACCCTGCAAAAGCTCAGAACTCTTGGAGGGTGAGAGACCTGCCTGGTTAGCAGAGAGAAAAAAATGGAACAAGAAGCACAATTTCAGCTACATCTTATAAAGAAGTCGGTATCTAACATTGGCCAGCTTTGTTCAGTAACAAGAAGATAACATTATTCTGTATTCATACTGGCTGTTATGTTCTTTGTCCAACTGGTTTTTCATCTCTTTTGAGCCAGTGTATATTTATATGACTTCAGTAGTGCCAAAGAAACTATTGTACAGCCAGACCCGGGTCCATCAGTTTTTGTTATCCCTCCCTGGCTAGCAGAACATCTGGGTTCATTAAGCATCCTACATGAGTTCCATCTTAAGGATGGCTTAGCTAGGCAAGGAAAGCAGAAGACCTTGAACACCACTGTAAACAGAGACCCACAGGTCACGAGTGAGGAATTAAAGCCATGCACTGCACATCGTTCTCAAGACTAGGAAAAGATTTGCCCACGCGTTCAGCGTGAGCAAATCGAAGACTCAGGCACCAATTCAGTCTCAGGCTCTACATCTTTTACTCTACACTACTCAGATCACATTTCTTCCCTCGTACAGCCTGCACCTCCCTTTCAGCAACTGAATTTGTTTCAGCACCAGCCTCCATACGCAGCAGAAACAGCAGAACCCAGAGAACAGATGTTTAGAGCCACAGTGCTGTAGGCAAAATCTGGAGGGGAAATAAAGTTTGTGGGTTTGTGTCTCCAGTAGGAAGCAGGGTGAAGCATAATTCTAAAACTTTCTGACACGCTGCCAGAGAGACTGACAGCCATAGTGGCTTAACTGGATGGAAAGGCCACTTGCAGCCAGAGCAGTGCTGGTATTTTAGAGCTGAAATTTAGCAAGTGTTGGTTCCTCACCTCCTCTGTAAGCTCACAGGACTTGGGACTCACCAGAGCTGGTACCCCTGGCTTGGGCAGTCCCTGGTCAGTATTGCTGACCAGACAGCTCCACAGGGAAGGATGGCAGAGGCAGGAAAAGTGGCAGCAAACCACAACAAGACTCCTGTCCCTGCCTCCGACATTCCTCAGTCCAGCCTGGGCTGGAGAGAGAGCTGGTCCCAACAATACAGCATTACATGACTTAATAGTCAAAGCACAGAAAAGGACTCCACTGAAATGACAAATCCCTACCAAGTCACACATGTTAAATATCCCAGGAGCCAGGTTCCCCAGTGAGAGCTACCTGTCTCCATGGCCCTGCTTGATGTTAGATGACCACCAGGTCATCTGTAGACTGTGCACAGCCCTTCTGTATTCATTCCAGATAAGCTCAGCTCAGCTCTGCTCCCCCCACCTACATGCCCTGCTTCAAGAAGGAAAAGTCCAAATGCTGTAACATTTCCAGAACAAGGCCATTCTACCATGCTGCTCTGTATTTATGACTTTGCAAGGGTGAAACAAGCTCCAGTCTCCTTTTGGTGCCAGTCCCAGGAAACCGTGCAGTGAAACAGAGGGCTGCACAGACGGCTGCCCCTCCATCCAAGTACAAACAGCCATCCAACCCCATCCTGAATAACAAAGGACATTCTGACAGCCCAAACTGGTTTATGAAATCCATGGCACAAAAAGGAAGCTTTGAACTGAAGAGTGTGTCTGACACCCACAGATCTGCAGGAAATTAAATGCCTACACTGCAGTGGATTTGCAGGAGAAGTGTATTTTAACTGATCACGTGTCTCATGTATCACCCCTTGACTTAGATTCTTGCAGCCCTCCTCAAGGGTTCTGTACAGCACCCTGTACAGCAAATCTCTGCTAAAGGAGAAATATTTAAAAAATACTAAATGCCCTGCAGAAATGCATGGAGGGTTCTGGTTCTGCCAGATCAATTGGCACGAGCCTGTGTGACCCAAATGGCAGGGTGCTCATTTCACCTGACTGAAATCAGCTTCTTCCCAGCCGACTGTGTCAGCTTTTAGAGCTGCTCTAACATTTCCTGGGCAATCCTGATTCAATTGCACCTACCTCCCATTTCTGCAAAATCCCAAGATGACTGCACGTGGGGTGTTGTAATGCTGCCTCAGCAGGAGGAGGATGTTGCGTTGGTGGAGAGCAGAACAGCTCATCCAGAAGCACAAGCAAAGCAGGGATTTTCCCAGCGAGCAGCTGAGATCCGTGTCGCTGGCTCCCTCCTTCCCCACGCACTCCGACTACCTAGGGCTTAGTGGAGGAGACCTAGGCCGTGTATTCTTTCTTCCTTGCTGTTTCCCCTCTGCTCACCACTTCACCCAGCCCCTGTTAGCCAGGATGGGACATCCCCCGCTAAAGATTACAGACTATTGTGAGTGCCTGCAGCCCTTGGGCAGCCCAAGGAGAAAAATCTCCCAGGCTTCAGCCTCTGCAATGGACACTACACTGACATGAACCTTGCTGAAGTGCACGTTGTGAATCTGGCCCACAATAATTCAGTGTGGTCCAAGAGAGAATGACAGAAGAGCTGTTCATCTGCTCGGGGTATATTGTAACTGCTTGCTTGCCAGCATTGCAGAGGGACAAGAGTTCACGGGGGGACTCGTCAAACCCCTGCACAGCCCTTATTTCTGAACATTTCCCCCCATAAAACCAGCTCCTGTTCTTTCCTCCCTCCCCCTTTCCACTTGTCTCCTGCAAATCATGCTGTCTCCTTCCACCCCCAAATAGGAAGTCCGGAGCCGAGACATGCACAATCTGCCTCTTCACAAGAGCTGGGCTGAACGAGTGCCAGAGGAGCTGCGAGCATGACAACATATTTCCTGTCAGGAAAGTGACTCAGTGAGACGGGTATTAGAGCTCCTCTTACTCTAGAAGTTCCCCTCTCCCCTTGCGTTGCTGAGGCGTGAGTCAGAATTGGAGAGCTGAATCTCAGTCCCCTCTGGATCCAACCAGGGATAGCAGAGTTCAGGTTCAAGCTTGGGTCCTTCCTGCAACTCAGTGACAAGGCAGCTCCATGGGCTGAGCTCTGTTTGCACCCCTCACAGAAGGGCAATAATGATACTGACAAAGGGGACAGCTGGAGTTTGCAAACCACTTTTAGGTCGAGGTGCGGCTTGCTAATACACCTGTTCACACCACACTGGCTGTCTCTACACAGAGCATTGTACCACACCCCCCCAAAACCACCATTGTGTTCATGCATTTTACTAAAGTATTTTACACACAACCATTTAATCCAGAAATACTGTAAATGCTCAAAACTCGCTGCAGACAGTTTTCTTCTCTGCACAGTAAGTGGGCAGGTCCATCACATGCCACGTCCTTACCCGAGCCTCTGCCGAGGGTGACCATGGACAGCCAGAGTGAAACCAGCAGGACACTGACCATCTTCATCCTGGGAGACAAAGCACACAGACCTGGTTATCTGACAGTGTTTTACCACTGCAGGCCATTTTTTGAGTGTATGTGTTTATTCCTCCATCCACCCAGTGATCCTTTAATTCTGGCACATCTCTGTTTTATTTCATTAAGACTCCTTAAGAACAGCACCCGCATGGCCGCGTCGCTCTGCCTGCAGGCAGCTTGCCAAGCCTGGGAGGAGATGGCTCTGAAGAGGACAGCCCAGCCCATTGACTTAAGTCACTGGAATAGTTTATATCAGGGAGCACAAGGAGTCAAATGGACTTTTGCAGGCTACAAATCCCAAGCTTTGACTCCCAAAAGAAGGTCCTTTGCCAAGACCTCCTTCTGGTCATCTCCAAGAACAAGTGCAGAGAGCACTCGCGGTGGCTGCGGCACATCTGCACTGAAGGCGTGTTCGACACTTCGACAGGACAGCCACGCCAGAGCAGCCCGAATTGGCAAGGTCTGCTGCCAGGGACCTGCAAAGGGGCTGGCTGCCAGAGCCTGCCTCAGCCTGCTCCTGCAGGCACAACACGGCCTCACAGCTCTTCCCAGTCAAACCCTCCTTGGAACTCGCAGGAGTAAACAAGCACCAGGTTTGTACACTTTTCAGAAAGAATCTAAACAAAGGCTTATACTTTCTAAGCAGCAGTGATAAGCAAAAAACAATCCCAAACTCTTCCATTCCCGCTACAGAACACAATTTCCTGTAATTTGAGATAAATGTACATTGCCCGAGTTTCACTGGCTGCCTGCTCCAGTATCTGGCATTCGGTTCTCAGAGCTGCTCACTCACTGGAATTAAATTTCCCTCTGTTTCTAGGTTTTTCAGGATGCAATTTATTAGCTGGTAGTCATGAAAACTGACATCTACTAGATGCTCTCATTAAAGGGGTTAAGGTCACATTTGATACTCCTGGGTGCTGTCAGATCACAAAGGAGGAAGAGATGGTTAAAAGGCTGAATTTCATCAAAGCATCTCAGCTCTGCCGGGCAGATGCAGTAATGAGCATGGTGATACTGTCAGGAATGTGCTCATGAGATGACAGAGAAACCTGCTCCATCAGGGTGTGTTAGAAGTGTGGGGGGAGAAGCCACAGAGCTCCCTTAAACACATCCCTCAAAAACCTGTCCACAATATATGCAGTACACAGAAGGGCTATGAGCATAAGCAGAGCAATAATCTTAGGTGTTCTAAGATTGCACAGATTGCAGAGATTAACAAGAATGAGACACGTGAACTGCACTACTCAAAACCCAGCAGCGGATATTGAATCCTTCCTTTTCAGTGCTTACATCTGAAAAGCCTTTGTGCAATGCCTTCCCTCTGCTGGGCTCATCTCAAAGAGACAAAGGAAATCTGAAGCATGCCTGTTCTTTCCTGCACAGTCCATGGAAAGGGCTGCACACTGCCTCTAAAGCCATCAGGCTTTCAAAAATGGTCAAGAAGCAAGGAAGAAAGTGAGGGTTTTTTTTTCCCTGGGGTCCAGCTGAGAGGGCTGATCATCCCCTACCACCTTCCTCCAAATTGAAATGCCGGCTGCTTATCAAACCCCTCTCTATTGCCACCTACAACCAGCTCCCAATGTTATTTAAGACTCCATAGGGAAGAGACAACATTAATTACTCCCACCCCTTGGAAATGCTGAAGAAAGTTAAAACATCTTTATGCCATCAGATTGGACAGAGAGATCCAACATGCTGCACTTCTGGTAGGAATTTAGGAACTTTTGGTAACTGAGATGCATAAAGAGAGGGGGTGTAAACAGTGGCGGGGAATCATTCCCATAATAAAGATCCCCCATGGTTCCCTCTCCATTTGTCATTAGCTAAATGCACAGCGTGTCCTAACTCACCCTTATTTTCCAGTGACTCTCTCCTGCATTTTGCACAAATCAGACTGAATTCAGCCCTGAAGCAAGCAGGAACAACTACGGACTTTGGATGAGTTTCCCTTGTATTGAGCAAGGCCATTTGTGTGGCCTGAGGCCAAAATAAACTACTACATTTCACTTGGTGATACATGAACTCTGCAGTGAGCTAATATTTACATCCATTAGCTATGCTCACAGGAACATGCTCCTTTCAATTGTCTCACAGAGCCACCAGGTCTCTGTTCCCATGAGCAAGGTATCCAAGATTTCCATGCTCTGCCTACTAGTAGGAAAATCCTTTTTTTCTTGCTCTTCCCACTAGTAGGAAAATCCCTTTTTTCTTGCTCTACGCAGCTATAAAATCAGATGCCTTACACACAGAGTGATGTACTTCTGGTTCATTCCAGGCTTTTCAGAGATCTTATCAGTGGAGACAGACGGACACAGAGCTTGTCAGATTACAGCAATTTCTCCATTACAGAAAAGGGACACAGTTGACCACAGCCCTGGCTGCTCCCACTCTACACAAAATGCAAGGGGCCATGGAAGGGACACGCACAGAGTCAAGGGCTGGTCAAGGGGAGGCATCAAAACTTCCCAGATGACCTGACAATTTGCCAGCCCAGCTCCATGCTTGTGGCACATGATTACTCAAAAAAACTCCAAAACCCAAATAGCCCCAAACCTGTGATACCCCCCAAATAAAAAGGTCTTCCCACAGCAGTCCTGTGGTGACGCAGGAGAAGAGCATTGCATCCCATTGCAGAGGGGAGGGTTTTGCACTGCCCTTAAGAACCTGACGCCACAGGACTACAACCCACCCTGGTCTTGCCAGGAACAGAAGAGTTTTCTCAACCTTTCCCAGCAAGCTGCTTCTGTGTTTCGTGACAGGAGAGAGCATGTTGCCGTTTTTCCTGCCGATGACGCAATTCCAGCGGTGTCTGATGAACTTCTTGCCCAATTCTGTGGAACTGTGCCGAAACACCGCTTTGTGCGGCTGCAACCGCATGAGCCAGAGGCCAGGCAGGGCAAACCCAGGCTGCAGCAGCAGACTTCACCCAACTGCATCCACCCAGGGCAAATAAAAATAAAAGGAAATGCTAAAGGGAGCCAGGAACAAAATCAGTGAGCAGGAGAGCTTACCAGCTCAGAAATCACACTGCAGCTAGAAAGCAGGCAATCAGAGCAGCCAGAAGGCAGCTGGAGAGCTCTGATACATCCTCAGCACTCCAGGAATTTCTCACGAGACCTATATACTCTGAGGTGTTCTTAATGTCTTCATAAATTAACATTTTAATAATAATTCATAGAGTGGTTAGGGAAAATGATCCATCACAGCCCTTGCTAGAGTTTTTTTTAAGGAACTTAACTTGAAATGTTCACTTTGTTTCAAATCAGAAATTGTTCCCTTTTCCTTCCCGAGCACTTTTTTCTTCAAACTTTCACCTTCTGTGTACTGAGGAGCAAATAAAAGTGGGGTGGGGGGAAGCACAATCATGGAAGCGTCTCATGCCCTTAATATCAAAGGGGGTGGAAAGGTTTGATTTTTTTCATTTGATACTGGTCACAAGTGGCCCTTATGTCAGAAAAACCATGAATATTTTTATATAAAATGCCTCTGAATGAAACATCCTTGCCAGAGAGACCTCAGCAAGGCATCATTCCCTCCTGCTTTTAGCAGCATGGACCCCGCAAAGCCCACGCACTTTCCAAGCAATTATAAAACCAAAGACAGACATCAAGTAATTAACGAAGAGAGCTGCACTCAGTAACTACTGCACACCTATTCTCAAAGACACTGTACCAGTTCTACAGCACAATGCTGCGTTTTCCAAGAAAAATGCCTTTGTCCCTCCTAACCAGAGGCCTCTAGGGAGAGCTGATAGGTTTTTTGCTTTTCACTGAGAAGTCACACTACGGCCTGCAGAACAAAAGCGCCCTTCAGAACCTTGCCACTAAGTGCTCTGACTGAAAGGGAATATAAAATAAAGCAGTTATTTATTTCTGAAAGAGGAAATAAATAATTTCAGCCAAAGCAGGTTTTACATACTATTTTCTTTCTGCAATTCTGTCACAATTCAAAAGCATTTGAGAGCCCCAAAAAATGGGAAGCAGACACAAGAAGGCTGGCAAAATCCAGAGTGGGCTAGCTTAGGAAATGCTTTGGTTCTGCGCCACATGGACTTGGATATGAAGGTGGATTGATGGGCTGCAGAGCAGAGCTGGTGCTCAGGAAAGGGGCACAGCTCTCTGCTCCCAGTCACAGCGTGCCCACAGCCCTGGGTCCCTGCCTCATCACACAGCAGCATTGGAGAAGGCTGCTCGATGAGTTTGCTGGGTTTTCTTACGGGGAAAAATAGATGCACAGTTCAAGTAAATTCAAAGAATCCGAAAGGCAGACAAAGGACAGCCTGAAAAAGCAGCTGCAGAAAAGTAACAGCAAAAGCACTAATGGAAAATGGGAAAAGGCCCTTCAGCCCTCCAGGAAACACTTTTGCTTTTCAGTATGTGCAGGAGTATGTCGGACAAAAGGAGGAATTACCGTAGCATAAACCATCTTGGTGCCACTTAGCCAGGGTTTGTGCAGTGTCTCTCTGACCCTGCGTCTCCTCCAGAGGCCACGTGGGCACTGCCTGGCACTGCCCTTTGCTGTGGTGTCCATGGTCCCACTCTGTCCTGCCCAAAGGGGAGCCCCTCCTGCAGAGAACTGGTCAGTCCCAGGGACAGCCCTCCAGAGGAACAGAATCTGACACCTGGGCAGAAGGACAGGCCATGGCTTTTGGAAGTCCAGCCTTTGCTCCCCAGGAGGAATAACCACATTCATTACAATTTTCATCCGCAGACGGCTCCCAGGAACAGAGCAGGGAGGAAGCCAGCAGCAGTTTGATGATGAGCACCCAAAGCAGCTCGCAGCACTTTCCCTGCTCTCGTGCATGCTACGCCACACTCATCACTTCAAACACAGGCACATTGACCAGAGGGCCCCAACGCTGTCCTCGGAAACAACATTCACATCTCTCCTGAGGGCAGGCAGCCCGATTCGTCTTGGCAGCAGCTCCCAAACAGCCAGGCACATTTCAGCAGGAATCAAGCAGAGCTGAAGCCTGCCCTGCAATCACGGATATCACAGGAGCCATAGGTGTGACCCAGTCACTGCATCTACTGGTGACACATCTAAGGCAGGGACCTGCAAAATCAGTGCTGGAGTCCCACCTGTGCCAGGGTAGCTGCACTCACCAGGCCATCGCATGCCTGTCAGCAGAGCGGGCTGAAAGGGATTTGTTCTGAAATGTTTCTATTACAAAAGTAATTTATGTCAACAGAACCAAAGGAAATGGTGAAATTTCAGCAGCCTGAAAGCTTTTCACCAGCTAGAATCACAGCAGATATTACACACCTGCTTTTGCAGAGGGGAAAAAAAAAATTAAACTAGTGGGAGTCAGATGAAAAGTTGCCCTGGTGAGAGGTGTCTCCTGTCACCAGTACAAAGGATTTTCTGCCTTGCTTGGCCAGACCTGGCCTTTGGCACACAACGTTACAGCCAGGGCTACTGAGTACCCTGAAGGGAAAAAATATCAAACCAAACCCAAACACACAACGAGAAAATATGGAAATATTCTTCTTAACCAGTGGCTCAGCCAGCTCACTGCCAGCCAAGGACATGACACCAGGCATCCAAGGTGGCTCCATTTGCCTGTCACCCACCATGGCCCCTCCCTGGCTTCCTGCCTGCACATCCAGGCCAAGGGCTGCAGCCTGATGGCTTTTTAATAATGTCATTTTACAAAATCCCCAACATGGGGATGAACAAGCTCAGCAGTGCGATGCTCCAGAGTCACCTTGGGAGGTGATCCCAAGCTACTTCTCCTTCAGCAGAGCAGCACAAATTGCAGAAGCAAGCCACCCTCCCCAGAGCACCGAGAGCTCCTGAGGGCAGAGCTGGCAGCAGCCTCCCCTCCAGCTCAGAGACTGGGGAAGAAGTGTGGAGACTTTCATTCACAGTGAGTCATTCCTGGGAGCTTCCCTGGTAGTGCAAGATTTGCCAGTGCCAATGTTTGGGACATGGAGGCGAGATTTCCAGGCAGGGAATTTGTGATTTGCTATTGGCATTTAGATACCATCTCCTGGCATCCTTTTGGCTCAGCAGATTTAACTCTAACAATGAGAATTCAGAGGAAGAAGCTTTTTTTCACCTTGGCAAAAGAAAAAAGTGCAATCTAGGCATGCAGAGAGAAGTGGAGGCGGGGCTTGAAAATGTACCTGAAGAAATTTGGAATCCCCTGCTTCCCTTTGCAGTTCTCCTGGGGTCCTCTCAGGACTTGGAAAAGCAGAAATGCTGCAGAACTTGCACACTGCTCTGCTGGAGTCCAGGGTGCCACTGATTATACTCTGCCACCAATTTAGCAGGCAGAGCACACTGCATTTCATACACTGGAAATAAACGAGCTCTCTGTCACCTTTACAAAATATGCACACCTGGACAAGTCAAATAAGTAGCTGGGACTATTGCCTAGAGATCTGTGGAGTGGGCTGGAGAGGGGCAGGTAGAGCCACAGCTATAAAATCAACCAGCACGGATTACAAATGGATCCACGCTGGCCACCAAGCAGTTCAAACACTGAGCTACAAGAGCACTTCTGTGCTCAAGCAAAAGGTATCCAGCTAAGATAGTCTATTTTTCATGTGTGAATAGCCAGGGAGTGAAAAGTTTCCAACCGTGCTTCAAAGACAGCTGAGATCCTCCATGAACGTAGACACAATGCTTCTATTTTGGACAGCTATGTTATAGTGAAGGGACAGTTCTGAGAAACATGTACATATTGTGCTGCCACAAAATACACTGAGAAACCAATCTTTGCACAGGAAAAAAGAAATCTGCAATCCGCGTGGCTCAAAGACCTGAGAAGACTTAAGGAATCCAAAGTGAGACCCCCCCCTCACTGGAAAAGTTCCAATTAACTGTCATGGAACACTTGGAGACATGTGACAACAAGCATTTAATTTATACATTCTGCCTCCTGACCTTTCTAATGGTTTTACAATGTAAGCAGCTCCACTACCCTCCCTAGGAGGTTGCTCCACTGCCCCAGTGGACATAGCAGCACATCCACACTGTGCAATAGATTGCACAGCAGCAGCCCCAAGCTAGCTCAGCACAAGTCTTTAAATCCTGAGAATACAATGCAGATTTGAGCAGGTTTTCAGATGTGCTTAATGCCTTTTTCAGGACAGGCCCAGAATTCTCAAACCCCAGAGCAGCCTTCCCAGGAAGTGTCTCCTTGCAAGCCCAGCCTGGTCCAACGAGTGCCCTGCAGCCCCACTCCACACCTCCCCTGTCACACCAGGGGCTGCACCCAGCCCTGCTCAGCACCACCTGCAATAGGCTCTCAGTGTCGAAACAACTCCAGGAGTTTCTTTTCTTCAGTTCAAGCCCTTGCTGGCAGCTACATACCTGCTCCTTCACTTCATCTCCTCCCCTCACAGCACTGAGTGCTCGAGGACCAGATTCCCAGGATGGCTGCTCTATATTCAGACAACATCCTGCCCTTCTTGTTCCTCCAGAGAGGGACACAACAGGCAAAAATTCTCCAAGCACCACCACACTCTAGAGCACATCATCACTGTCTTTCACTTCCCTTCCCAAGAACCTGCTTTCCTGTGGTGCCACAAATTCCTCAGGCAGCTGCAATGTCTCTAGCACCACTATCAGGTTTACCCATGCTGCTGACAGTGAGGAAGCCCCAGCTCTTCCTGAGGAATAAGAGAATGATTTCCTCAAGTGACTCTGGGTATTCTGGGATGAGCAACATATTCAAGGGTAAAAGCAAGTCAGATGAGTTTTTCAAGTTTGGGCCATACAGCATTTCCACACCTGGTACTTATATTAATCATGTTAATTTAATCCCATTTAACCTTATAAGCAAAAGCAAACAAGAATAAGACATCAAGATGCTTCAATCCCTGTCCTGCAGCTCAGACAGGCTGCTCCAAGTGTGCTTTACACACCAATCAATTTAAAGCAATATAAAAATAGAAAGCCCAGGAGCTACCAGCCTCCCCCAAGACAGCACCTCACTTGAAAGCAGTTCTCTGGAGGTCCTTCCAGTCCTCCACATTCCCAACCCACCCACTTGGTCCTCCTGGAGACTATCAAAGATGCTTTCTTTTGCATACCTGTCCCTTTCTGGTCAGCATAGTATAGTTGCATTCTACAAAGGGGACTGGAAAAAGCTGTGTACACACGGAAAAAAGGAGGAAAAGGGGAACAAAAGTGAGACAATCCTTCCTCCCCTCTGATGTGTATTCCCTTTGCTCCCCATGTCTCTAACATTTCCCTCAGCAAATATTCGGTTGCACCATCACAGGGAACTTGCTCAGGCTCTGCCTGCACTGGCCCCATCAGTGTAGCCTGAAATTCAACCTTCAAAGAACAGCACCCTGGAATTTGAAGTCCAGGAGCCTCCTTTGAGAAAGTCTGCTCCGTGACCCACAGCACCTACACAGTGGGAAAGCTGAGATGGAGCTGCAGGCAGCAGTATGCCGTGACTGTCATCAATATTAATTATTTGGGGAGAATATGATTGATCTCACAAGGGCAATGAATTTATTTCTCCAGCTGAATGACAAACAAAAGCCAATACACATACTGCTGACATTTCCAAAGGCTACGAGGCACAGAGACACAAGGAAATACTGCTATGCACGAAAGCTCTGCTGCTAAGGGCCAAAAATCTGAAAAGCCTCGGAAATTTTCACTTCTGAGCACCTTCAATGCCAGGAAGTAGATGCCTTCATATTCTCAAATCTGTGCTGACCCCAGGCCTGGGCTGGCTCACATCTTTGCATTGAGAGGAAGTAATCACTGAGAGTCTTTGGGAAGTTGGTGTCATGGTTTGACGCTGGCCCAGTGCCAGGTACCCACAAAAGCCACTCACTCACCCTCCCCTGCCACAGCTGGGAAGAGGAGAGAAAAAATTAATGAAGGGTTCATGAGTTTAGATAAGGACCAGGAAAAAAACTCCAAGGGCTAAACAGGCACAGCTTAGAGGTACAAAGTGAATTTATTACCAGGAGAGTCAGAAGAGGATAATGAGAAGTAAATGTAAGCCCTTAAAACACCTTCTTTCCCCCAACCCCTCCTTCCTTCCCACCAACAGCACAGGGAGACAGGGCATGGGGGTTTTTGGGTCAGGCTATCACTGAGATTTTCTTCTGCTGTTCAGGGAGAGGAGTCCTTCCCCTGTGACACCGTGGGGTTCCTCCCACAGGAGACAGTTCTCCGTGAACTTCAGTGTGGCTCCAAATCTCACGAGCAGCAATCCTCCCAAAACTGCTGCAATGTGAATTCCTCCCACAGGCAGACAGTCCTCCAAAACTGCTGTGGTGTGGGTCTCTCTTCCATGGCATGCAGCCCTCCAGGACAGGCTGCTCCAGCCTGGAATCAGGGCCCCTCTCTCTCCACTGGGTCTCCCACTGGATCACAGCCCCCTCCAGGCATCCACCTGCTCCAGCATGGGCACCTCTCTCCTGGGCTGTGGATGGATCTCTATATCCCCTGTGGATCCCCATGGCTGTGGATGGATCTCTGCATCCCCTGTGGATCCCCAGGGGCTGCAGGGGCACAGCTGCTTCACCATGGTCTCACCACAGCCTGCAGAGGAATCTCAGCTGTGGTGCCTGGAGCACCTCCTGCCCCTCCTTCTCCACTGACCTTGGTGTCTCCATGTTGTTTCCCTCACATGTTCTCACCTCCTGCTCTTCTCCAACTGGAAGAAAAACTGTGCCTGCCCCACTTTGTCTTGATCCTCCTCCCAAACACATTATGACAGAGGTGCCACCAAGCTCTCCAGTTGGCCCAGCCTTGGCCAGCAGCATGTCCATCTTCAGAGCCACCAGCGACTGGCTCTGCTGGACATGGTGGAAGCCTCCAGTAGCTCCCCCATCACCACCGAAAACCAGGCCGTGCAAAACCAACACAGTTGGGTTGAGTTCCCCTCCTGCTCTTTGACACTTCACGTCAGCAGGTACAGAGTCATTGCACCTGTCAGATAAGGGGGCAAAAAAAATTTATAAGGGGGAAACATCACCCTCCTGGACCATTCAACAGGGCTGAAATGCAAGGTACAGCTCCCCTGTGCAAAGGGAGAAAAGGAAGACACAACGAGCCTGGAGAAAAGCATTTCTATCTCTCCATGGCCTGGGGCCAGGGAATGTGTGTGTGAAACCTCCCAAGGAGACAAAACCTCCCAAGGCTCCCGAAATTCCACATAGCAACAGGAGAGAGGACAAGGAAGGAGGAGAATGGTAAATGCACTGAGACTGTGGCTGTTTTTTCAAGAGAATGGATATGGGGGAAATCCCATCCCAGTCCACAGGGATGTTATTCCACTGGAGTCTGAGTTCTGTCCTTCAGCCCCCCACACATCAGCTCAAATGCAACCAGCATAATTTGCTAGAGCAACACATTTTGGGATCTGGCAGCACATCTGTGTTCATTCAGAGAGGCTGGGTGCCCTCAAGACCTCCACAGCCTGCCAGCTGGGCAGCAACATCCTCCTCCCACTACCCAGATCCCTTCTTAAAAACAAGGGCTGGGAGGTATCTGTGCTTGAAGGAACAGGGGCTATTTCTCAACAGAACAAATCCAATTATTTGTATTAGAGTGAATTTGCATGGCTCTTACTGACAAATTAAGGGGTTTTTTTACACATCTCAGAGCTTTGACTCAACAGATTGCTAATAAATTCATGTAGGTGGGGCCCTGGATGTTACTATGGTGGGAGGGAGGTATGGTTTTACTTTTTGCAACAGGACTAACCTGAGAAAAAATAACTAGGAATTTGGACTCCTTACACTGCCATTTACTAGGCTCCTGTAAGTCTCCAAGGTTGAAGATTTTAAAATAGTCTCTAGTTTAGGGTAGAAATATGAGTTTCTTGCTAATATACATGAAATCTGTATGCAGGCATCAATCACCAAATGCAGTGCATGAAAAATTGTAGTGCCTCCCTGATAATCAGGCATTAGAGAACTTATAAATGGCTGTCCCCTGAACTGAGTGCATTAGCAGAGGCTTCTGAAATCTGTGCCTCTGTTTCCCCAGCCACATTTAGAACAGCCTCTCCCCATCTCACACCACAGCAATGCATCTTAATATCTCTAAAGTGCTTAGAGATGCTGAGATGAAAGATAACATATGAGTGCCAAGTATGGATTAATTCCCTGAGCTCACCAGCCAGCAGAGCTGATGGGGCTAAAAGTAACATAAACCCACCACAGAAAACTGGGGTTCTGAGCCTATCTTATATAGTAACTACTTAAGGAACAGGTCCCTTGGAACAAGTCATTCTGGGGCTGGTTAGTTGGGCACATGGAGCCCCAGCAGGCAGGAAACAGAGAAATGCAACACACCACTATGAAAAATGGATGCTTTTCCAGAAGCTCTCCAACCTGTTCCTATAAAATCTGGCGGTGGGATCTGAACTCATTTCAGTTAGAGCTGTTCACATTTTAGCAACCACCACATAAAGAACATGACCAAACATAATTTGAAAAGCTATTTCCGTTTCTGTTTGTTTTTATAAATTATTAAAAATCCAGTTTAAATAGTGCAAAGAAAACTTTAAATTGAGCAAGATAAGTTTTGGCATCATGCCAAGTAGAAGGCAAACCCCAAAATGTAACTGCAAATCCAACAGATGGGAGTTATTTTTCACTCTTTAAAATTTCACTCCTTTCCACTGAGATTAACTGTAATTAGCTGTTTATTTACATCTAAAACAAAAAGTAAAATGATAAAGAAAGGCAACTATAACAACAACTCACAGGCAGAAAAAGGCCAAAAAAAATAAAACCAACAAAGATTCCCTCTGAGAAGAAAACACGTCTTTCTTGCCAAGCAGCATAATTGTTACAAATATATAGTTAAACAGCTCCACAACATCCTGTCAGCACTAAGGATAAACATTTAAGTCACAGTGTTGCAATCTTTTACAAATTGATAAAATACCTAAGAATCTTCCTCAGAACACTGGAAAAATCTCACATCCCTCTAAATAAACAGCATCAGGCCTAAGAGGGGCAAGATACTCCACTACACTTCAATTTCAGTGATGCAAGGGATTAAACAAAACTGTGAGGAAAACAAACAAAGGAAAAAAAAAGTAAACCCAGCAGCTTTCCCACATAAAGAGAGAGGTAATAAAACTTACTCTTTTTTCTTTACTTTTTTTTTTAAAGTCCTCTTCCAATCCTGGTAACACCTTGGCTTAGTAAAGCTGAAGAGGCTTCTTAAGTATTTGTGTAAGCGAATGATTCACGTTGTATCTCCGTGTTTCAGCTGCAGCCCAGCAAAGCTGTCCAGGGAGCTGCGTGGGGAGCCCAGCTCCATCCTCTGACCGTGGCACTGCCACGCTGCACCACGGAGCTCCCAGAGAGCCCCAGACCCACAGCCAGAGCTGCAAGGGTTAAACAGCAGAGCTGGCCCAGCCTTGCCTAAACAAGCTGCTAGCAATGAAAAAGAAAGAGTGAGTGGGCTGGAAGGCAGCCTCAAATGCTTCTGAACCAACTGGAAACTCTGCCATGGCAGCTCAGGGCTCTCGATACCCGTGATGGACATGGGATGGGAGTGCTGGACCATCCAGGGCTCCTGCAGGCATGGCAACGGGGCTCCTTCTGTGGGCACCTGGAGACAGCTGGGAAGAGCTGGTAGCCCTTGACGGCCCTACTCTGAGTGGGATTTCCAAGCTAATGGCTCTCTGGCACCTTCCTAGTGTTCCCAGGAGAAGGAGCCACCTGCCACTTCCCTGACTGAGCCCAGGTTTCATGGAAATCTCATATTCTCTGCTGCAAATAGAGCATTTAAGTTAACAGTCTCTTTCTGTTAACACATGTAAATGTGAAAAGACTCCGTAAGAATCAATGTAACTTTTTCATCTAAATACCAAGTCAACACATAACAAGGTAGAGTGAGGGAGAGAAGAGGAGGGAGATACAAACAACAGGGACCTTGAATCCACTCTCTGCAAAAGTTAAGGACTGAAATAATTCTCATTTACTCATATGAGAAAGTGAAGCTCTCACTCTCTCACACTCTCCTTAACGCTCTCAGATACTTCTATCTTTAGCCAATTATCCTTGCTGTAATTTTCTTTAAATTGTAACTGGATAATCATCCAGACTCAGGGGAAACCTGTGTCAGAGGAATTCCTGGAGATATATTCCCATTTGATGAAACTTGGACTGACTAAAGACATGATTCTTCTCTTGTAATGAAAATACTGTTTTACAAGCAACTGTTTTTAGAGAAGCTTATAACAAAATACATACACTTGTACACTCATTTTCCTGTATTTTATTTTCTGCAAAATCAGACTCTGAAATTATGAATATCATGTTCTGTGCATGTATCTTATAGGGGCCTCTGAGGCTGAAAACAGTAAACACACTGGCCAAGATCGAAATTCCGTGAAGTGTAGGCACCATTTGAAGTCATTTCCCCAAATCAGTTCCCTTCCTGCACTCTCTCTGAGCTCATCTGGCTCAGTCGTGTGAAAAATCTCCACACAGACCAGTGCTGTGGCTGAGAAACGTCAGATTAGCCCTCTGCCTGGCAAAAGCACTGATGTGGGGGGAAGAAATCCTAAAATACCTCCCAAAAGAAGCAGCTGCTTCGTTTCAGTTTAGCAGTGAATCTCAGCCGCACGTTTTGCTGATGGTGGAGCAGAACAAAGCAGCTACAAACCGTGGATGGCAGAGCCCCACAGGGCCCCCGAGCCTCAGGCAGGCTGTGGAGAAGGGTCAGCTCGAGCATGGCACACCTGGCAGTCAGCTCTGCCTCCTTCTGCCTTCGCACCTGTCCCACTTTGCCCAGCCAGAGACGCTCCAGCTCCCACCCGCCAGGGACAGAGCTGCCACCAGCCAGGCTGCATCAGCCTGGCAGCACAGAGGACAGGCTCTGCTCATGGGGGCACTGAAATCCATGAGCTGTGTCAAGAGAAAGGGAGGGGAGGAAGGAGGAGAGCAGCGCTCCACTGTAGAATGTGTTTTAGTTCCCAGATAACGTGGCGCTGTTCACAGATTTCAGCTTATATAGGCTTTTCCCTATTTCTATTTTTATTCCCAAAGCACTCCCCATTACTGTATGATAAGGAAAAAAAAAAGACCTGAATGCATTCACATGCTGATATAATCTTCCTAACTGTCCACCTGGCTAATGCAACCTGTGCTCTGAGAGCCAGGCTGAGGCACCTCCTCTCCCACACCACCAGTCACAAGGGCTTTATGGCAAGTTTTTGCCAGTCAGTCTTGCTGAAATGGGAGGACACTTGACAAGAGAGGAGACCCAAGACAAATGGGGAAAGAAATATGAATCATGTGCCTGCCAAAATAACCAACAGAGAAGTCCAAACAGAAGTGAGAAGAAGGAATAAAACCTCAAATTTTGGCCTCTTATTCTGAAGGAATATAATTCTTCCTCCCTAGAGCTGGCATCTGGTTCACGCAGGTCTTGAAGGAATAAGGCTAGGACAAAATCTCTCTGCCTCATTCTTCCTGAATGCTTATTTTAGAGCTTAAAATTACAGCTCTGAGGCCAGCAGGGAGGCATTTCCCACACCTCCAAGTATCCAGGCTGCTACACCACTCCCCCTACCCTCTTAAGTCTCTCTTATCTGTGTGTGCTTTGTGGTGCCAGGTGTTTTTGGGCAGTGCTACCTGACCCTGGGGATGAGGCTGCTGGAGCCCAGAACAGGGCAGTACTCATGCTCAAATGCAGAATACCTGCACAGACCAACAGAGTCTGGAAAGGGAGAGCCCAGAAGTGTTCATACACAAGCTTTCCTTACACACCCTGGAGGGATCAGAGGACCTTCTGGACTCTGGGGAGGCATGGACAGACATCAACAAGCATCGTATCAGTTGCAGACACTTTGAACTCAAGCTAGAAGCAGAGGCATGGAAAGCAATCCCAGGGCTGTGTCAATGCAGCCCTGCCCTCTGCCTTGCACAGAGGCACGGAGTTAGAAACATAACCTCTCACCCCACAGCCCCTTCCTTCAGCTCCATGCGGCAGCTCCCACCTTCCCAGCTTAACATTTCCCAGTCACTGCAGCACCCTGCAGGCTTCCACCACCCCAAGTCCTCACAGGCTTACTCTCCATGTCCCTCATTATCCTACATCCTTAGCTGCTCCTCCAGACAAGGTGATCCCAGCAACAACACCACGCCTACTTCCAGGGAAGAATATCTGGGTTTTAGAGTTTAGTAGTCTCTGCTTGCCCTCTCCTGCTCACCACAGGGCAATAGAGACAGAAAGCAGGACCCTTTCCAGCACCAAGCGTGCCCACCCGAGAGCCTGTGCGCTGGAGTGATGCTCTCCATGAAAACAAGGGATGCCTTTTCTGCAAGGAATACAAGACAGCAAGTAAATCTTCCAGAGCTGCCAAAAGCAACCTGTTATAAATGACCCTCTAAGTTATGAGATATGGACTCTCCAGAGTACAGTTAATAAATAACACCTCACAATCCTTCTAGGTATGGAAGCGTATGTTGGGTGACAGTTCTGCTTGCCCTAGAGGGGCACAGTTAAAAATGGAGTGTCAGGAAAATAATACTTTTTAATTACAAAGGAGATAGGTGTTTTAAAATACAAGAAGCTTGCTGCAATCTCACAAATCCAGAAGTGAAAAGCCTTTCCTAGGACAAAAAACTGAACACATGGAACAAAATCCATCATTTTATAAGAAAAGAAAGATACGTAAAGCCAACCAGAATTTTATCCAACCACTATAACCAGCTATTCACAAAGCAGAGGTCAGGGTGAAAAGAGAGAGTTCACATGCGAGAGGGCATTTATAATCCAGTTTACTGTGACATCCTAAGGCCCCAAGATCAGGATTCTGTTGTGCCAAGCACTGTACAGGCACACTCCAAGAAACCAGCCCAGAGTGATGAACAAACACTGCCACTGTAACAGGGGAAAGCAACACTGGCACAGAAAAGGAACACCTGAAGCACTGAAGCACTGATGGTTTCCTTTTCCCCCTTCTTTTTCAGAAAACCATCCAGTTTCCCTCCAGATACCTCCCCCCCACCCCCCAAACTGCTTCAAATAAGGGGGCAGCTGCCCCAACAGACTCAGCAAAGGCCATCTTGCTGCCAGCATCTAATCACCTCCAGTCTGTTTTCTTGGACATGTCTATTCCACTTTATTTCCCTGACACGGCTTAAGCCTGACCCCTTCCTCTCCCCACTTCCATTTCAGAGACCCGTTTGACAGCAGAGAGCAGGTATCAGATGCTCAAGAATTTGCAATCCCGATGAAAATTAAAGTTGCATTTCTCAGTGCGTGTAGCGCTCCAGCCAGGAATACCCAGATCTCCACGGCCCACGGGAGCGAATTAAAGCAAATCCCTCCGCATGTCGGGGACCGGGGGCACGGCCAGCCCGGCTGCAGGAGCGGCGGAGACAAACCCGCGATCCCGCAGTTCGGCTTGGTCCCCGCACACCGATGGATCGCCGAGAGTCCCCCGAGGTCCGCGGGGGTCCCCGGCTCCGCGGCGGCACCGGCACCATCGTGCCCATCCCCGCTCCGCTCCCCCATCCCCGGCTCCTCACGTTCGCTCTCCCCGTGCCCACCTGTCCTCCCTCGCCCGTGGCCGCCGGGCGCTGCTCCTCGGGCTCTCCCGAGCGCTTCCTCTTCTTTCTTTCCTATCTGCCCCCGTGCCAGCCGAGGCGCGGGGGCCGCTGCCGGCTGCGCACCGCCGCCGCCCGGCTCCCCCAGCGCCGGGGCTGCAATCCGCCTCCTCCGACACAAACTTTCCCTTCGCGTGCGGGGAAGTTCACGGCCGGGGCGGGGCAGGACAGGCTCCCCGTCCCTTGTCCCTGCTCCCT